>JARYGA010002256.1:0-39378 GCA_030545235.1 Helianthus tuberosus | reverse complement strand
TTATTATTATTGTTATTATATCTAATATCTATAGTTTGAATAGTAAAATAGTTATAGACATTTTATCATAATCATTAAGTTACTTAGATGGTTTATCATCAGTGGGTTAACTTCATAGCTATTTAGACATCTGATTTCACAAACTGGGCCCATTTGAATCTATAAATCCCGACAATTCTGATACAACGTGGTCTAATGCATAAATCACCATTTTCCCAATCTATATAACAAAAATGCGAGAGGTTATGTAAAAGAAAAACATGCACCAGGCCTCCAGTTTCTTGATTTGATTAATGAGAAAATTATGTGCAGAAATTTTAAAAAAATTACGTTTAATTTTTGTTGTTTGGCCCTTTGATTGTTGGGAAGCATACGGAGTTCTGTTTGTAAGCGGATGCATTCGCCAAGACTTTCAGGTGAAATAAAGTTGAGTTCAACCTTAGTGCATGACTGTAAAAGGAGGAAATTATATTAGCAAACAAATAATGTTTGAAATACACCAGTGTTGGTGCACTTGTGTCTGTACTTTGTCTGTATTTCGTCATGATACAAAACGATGTCTTTAATGTAAGGTTGATGTAAGTTTGACCAAGTCAACCATCCTCCTGGTTTGACTTGACCAAACAGTTAGAAAAATGTTGTAAGCTGGTTGTGTCGAAGGATGTGTCATCGAAGGATTGCTTTATATCCTTCGATGAGCTCGAAAGATGAACATTCGATAGATGAGTTCGAAACATAAACCTTCGATGGATGAACTCGAAGGATATCTCGAAGGATATCATCCTTCGAGGTATTTGTGAATCTTTCGATGGCTTTCTGGTCGACAGATGATCTTTCGATCAATCTGTCTGATCCTTCGACCAGACCTGCTGTGTCGGGTATAAATACCCGTGTGTTGTGTTCACTTAGGGAGACAGAGATAGACGAGAGAGGAGAGCACATACACGAGAGAACTTTGAGAGTTTGCAGAATACATCTGTGAACATTGGGCTTGTAACCGAACCTTTCATACGCATTAATACAAGTGGTGTTAATCGTTGAATGTTGTGTGTTGTGTTTGTGCTTGTTCTCGCATAAAGTCTCGGTTGCATGCTAGCTTGGATTCCGCACTCGCTAGTGTGTTTGATATAACAAGGATAAGGTTTTATCTCATCCTCGAGAGGGACCTACAAGTGGTATCAGAGCTTTGGCTCTTATCCTTGTTGAAACCGAGTGTTTTCGGGTGTTTTCCGGGTGTTTGAAGTTTATATTTTCTGGAAAATCTTGCTGTTTTTGCTTGGTGTTTTGTTAAAAACCTTGTTATTTTTCATGTTTACATGTTAGTCATGGGTTTTTGTTAAACATTTTAGCAAAATCGTGTGTTTGGAGAGTTTCGGTTTACCGGAAAATTCAGATATTTGGGCTGTGTTCTTGACATATTCAAGTGTTCTTCATAACATTACACTTTTTGATTCTTAAAAATTTGAATATTCAACTTGTTTGTGCATTGAAAAGAGTAATCAGATTAAAATATTGGACATTACCTGTTTGGTGAAACCTGCATGTTCAGAAGATATGGTCTGAACATACTTTCTGCCGAAAGTTCTCACCAACCCGTCAACTTTTCACCAACCTGTCTCATTTGTCAACTGTGTCAGAGCAAGTTCGAAAGATATCCTTCGAAGTCAAAAGATCATCTTTCGATCAAGGAGGTTCGACAGATACCCATCCTTCGAACATCTTTCGAAGTCAGTGAGTTATCTTTCGAGCCAAGGAATCTTTTCGAAGGATATATTGTTCGAACTACTGTTACATTTCGAAAGATAAGGATCCTTCGTCTTGGTGAATCTTTCGAAGTCATTGTTCGAAATTCAACAGTGATCTTTCGAACACTGTTGATCCTTCGAACAAGTGTCTATCTTTCGAACAGGTGTTGATCTTTCGATCCTTGTCTGTTTAAGTTTAACAGGTTGTGCTTTTCAGGTCTTTCGATTCTTGATCCTTCGGCTGGTTGTTGTCCTTCGATTTTAACATAGTTTGTGAACATTAAATTTTTAAAAGGAGAAAACTTATCTTTCAAATTTTAAATCAATTTTCACTTAATATATTAATTTTCATAAAATGGGAATAAACGGTCAGTGGGATCCAACCGCGTGGACTCAATTAACTTCGACTCCACAATCATCAGCTATGCAATCTACGCAATCTACGTCAGATTTCGACAAAACTGCATGGATGCGAGCTATTGCCCCACCTCAAGCTGCAATGATAACTGCAAATCAATGGGCTTTGGTCACAAATCAAAGCAACAGCATTCAATCTATGATGCAGAACGACAGTGAAACTGGTACAAGCACAAAACCGCCAAAGTTAAATCACATCAATGATTGGGGATGGTGGAAAGAAAGGCTGAGAACTTATGTTCAGGGACAAGGTCAAGATCTATGGATGTGCTTCTTCACAGCTTTTGAAAATGAGTTGGAAGTTGCAGGATCTAATCCACAAACTTACAGCACTTTGTCTGAAGAAGATAAGAAGAAGTTTGAGTTAGAAAAGAAAGCATTCATGATTCTCACACAAGCTCTTCACAAAGACATTTATCACCAGTTTGTTTACTGCACGACTACTAAAAGCTTGTGGGATATGCTCACGTTACGTTGTGAAGGAAATGCTCAATCTAGAAAGATCAAGCAAGAATTACTGAAGAAAGAGTTTGAAGGATTCACGTGTTTGGAGAATGAGACTTTGGCAGAGTTATCTACAAGGTTCCATCACTTGTTGAGCGAGATGTTTGCTTTTAAAGTCACTGCCACTCCACAAGAATTGGTGAAGAGATTCGCTGATAGCTTACCAGCAAAGTGGAGCAGTTATCTTGAAATTCTCAAAGAAAAAGGTGTTCTAGACACAATCACCGTTTATGAATTAATTCAAAGATTGGAGAATAAGGATGTAGAAGAAAAGCTTAAAGCAAAAAGAACACAAACTCCTCAAAATCCAGAAATGTACTTTGGGATTGCAGGAGGTATCAGTGGAGAAAAACCAGCCTCTCAACACGCGAAGCTTCAAACAGCTTTCATCTCAAGCACCGGACCTTCCACAACAGATCAGTTTGATCCTTCAGCATACACGATGATGTTTTCAAGACCAGATGTGCAACCGAAAGCTCAGCAGCAACAACCGCAACAGCAAGGGTTTTATGGAAGATCTTCAAACTTTCAAGCCACTCCCAATCCTAACACAGTCAGATTAGACACTTCGAACTTTTCCAAAGTCAGTGTCGAAGTAGCCAAGGAGCATATGGAGATGTTGAATACCTTGGTTAGTGCTTATAGTGGATTGATCGCAGGTCAGATTGGGAATATCAATCTAACCAATGAAGATTATCAGCAAGTGGATAAAGAAGAGTTTGAAATGATGGATATCAAATGGGCTCTTGCTAGTGCAATTCGAAGAGCAAAGGAGTTTATGGAAAGGACGGGGAGAACCAACTTGGAAAACAAGAAAGACACCAAGTATGGGTTCGACAAGCAAGCTGTCAAGTGCTTTAACTGTGGCGAACGGGGTCATTTCAAAAGGGAATGCACAAGACCAGCTCAGCATGGAAATCAAAATCCGTTCAGAAGTCAAGGCAACCAGCAGAACCAGAACGGGAACAATGTTCGTACGTTGATACCTGTCAACAACCAAGGCCAAGCAGGGTCATCAAATGTCAACCGGGGGCTGGTGGTTCAAATAGATGAGGGTTGTGATTGGTCGCTTCAGCTTGGAGAAGGAGGAAATGGTGGAACAGCATGTTTTGCTGAAGTCGTAAAGGATTTAAAGCACGCCAGTGGTGGAGAATCTTCCACCAATGGTGTTGCATCTTCTGAAGACGAAGACAGTTCTGATTATAGTGGAAGCTCAGATGAAGAATCCTCCACTTCAGGAAATGATCATGTGGATGAGACATCAAGTGCGTCAGTCGATGCAAATATTGATGAGCTTTTGGAAGAAGCTGCAGCAGGAACTGAAAGAAGATCTAATTTGATGGATCAAGCTGCTTACTCTTCGTCTTCTCTCCATTCAGCCTTTATGGCTAATGTCGACAGTTCATCAGGTCAGGTATGTGTCGATGAACCCACTGTAGTTAGCTGTGAAAAGTGTGATAGTTTAAATGTTAAATATGCAGAAAAGGAAAGTCAGTTTGAAATCACACACAAACACAATCAACAATTGATTGTAGATCTTGCTAAAGCAACTGAAGCTAACGTGTTTTTAACCAGAAATGAAAAGGAATTTAAAACAACAATTGCGTCATTAAGACATGATGTTTCTGAATTACAAAAAGCTGTTTTGCGAAAACAACATGCTAACAATGATCTTATAGACACAATTGAAAAGCAGATGGTAGAGTTGGCAACCGCTCGATGTGAATGTGAAACAATCAAGCAGAAATTGGAAAGTTATTCCAATTCCCGCTATGTATTGGATCACATTATTGATGTTCAAAAGAAAAATGGGGATAAGAAGTGTATGGGATTCAAATCATGTCCTCCCCCAATGAATCACAATTACTCCAAATTGCCTGATGACGAGGATATGCCCCGTTTTGAACCTACTGTGCCACTCGGTCTAGATGACTTTGCAGCAGGCCTCGGGTTCACAACTGATACATCATCCTCGGGTCAATCAGAATCTGAGAAAAGTGTGACAGATTCATCATGTGTTAAGGAACAGAGTCCTCCCGTTGTTGAGGATGCTGATTCTTCGGATGATGAATCTGATGAAATTGTGAACCAACAGTCTAACTCGGTTACCACAGATATTCCAATCGAGAATCACATCCTGTGTGATCCACCAGTGAAACCGAGTAAGACTGAAATGTCAAAAGAAATGGAGTCGATTGTATCAAGTTTTGAAGGGAGTAACTTGTTGTACACGCTCAAAGGAGATAGCAAAATCTACTCTAACAAAGATTTTCCAATTAAAAATGTAAATCAAGATTTAATTGAGCAAATTTTTGAAGGATGCACTGATAAGTTTTTGGGGAACAAAAGTGGCAAAGTTACCGTCACTCAATGTGATCCAATTCCGTGTGAACAAATTAGAAAACAATACGGAAACCAAAAACTACAAGTTGAGCGAAAACAACAAGTCAATTCCGGAAAAGGTAAGGTACCGGGAAAGAAGGCTCAGAACAAGAATGTTCAAGCACCTAAGGTTCAACAACAATGGGTGCAAAACAAAAGAGCTCCTGTTAAGAAAAGAGAACCAAAAGTGAACTTTGTTGGATCCACGGGTTCAGATAAACTTGAAACATTTCAGGATAAATCTAACATTGATTTTGTAAAACAAGTTAGAATTTTAAAACGAAATGATCAGAATAACTACACCCAACACACCAACGGAGGTGATTTAGGTCCAAGCACGTCTAGATCACAAAGTTCATTGTCTGGTTCTCCGTCTGATCATCAACATGTTTCTCCGAGGTTTGTAGAGTGGAGAATGTGTTTTGAGTGTGGCACAATTGGGCATATTGTAAGATACTGCCCATACCTGCAAGAGTTGAAGGCAAAAACAAGTGCTTCCCAAGAAACCAATTACCAAAAACGATCATTTTCCCCGAAACAAGACCCACGTGTCTTGAAAGAAAAGGAAAAGAAGTTAAAACAAAAGAATCAAAAGGTAATTGAAAAGGCCTTAAAATCAGAGGTCAAAGAAGAAAAACCTGTTCAAGCAAAACCTAAAACTGTAAAACCAGTAAATGCTAAAACAATTAATACTAATACTGGTAAAGGACAAACAGCTTGGAAACAAAAACAGGTAATTCAGTCAGGGGGAGCACCACAGGTTCTTTTTCCTAATCATCAAGTGATTGAGATCACTTTCCTTGATGATCAAGGACGACCCAAGTCCACAAAGGCTTGGGTCCCTCTCTCCAACTAATTTTTGAGTGAGTGAGTAGGATATTCCAGGAGGAACTTTCAATAGTCGTAAGATTGTTGATAGTGGAGCATCCTTGCACAAAATAGGCAACAGAAGAAATTGCTGCCTTTGATGGAGAGAAAAAGTAAAGGGAATCAGAAATGTCTGTTGAAAGAGATCGAAAAGCTTCGACAAAATGAAAATCATTTCAAAATGTGAATGTTCAAGGCTTTGATCGGGTCCCCGGGATAGATTCAAATTAAAATGTACGCACCTGCAGCACGTCTGAAGACCAACAATCTACAAGATGAACGTGCAGCGTACATTTCTTTGCGGTGTGATTAATGAAAATGTGTTCGTTGAACAAACCAACCGGGTGTGCCGATGCCTTGGCATGAGTTGAACAACCGCACACTACTTCACAAGAGAAAGACAAAAACCTTCGCTGGTGCAATGTGGAAGACCAGCAGGACCCAAAGGTTTATGATCTTGTTGCTGTCAAGAGACTTCTCAGTAGCTACAAAGAATCGACCCTGAAATCCACACCGGGTGGATATCCAGTTTGGGAGATCACTCAGATTCCTTGCAATGCACGATGCAGTTGCAGGATACGGTTTTAAATTTCTAATCTCTCCTATACTTGTCGATCTTTAAGCTGCTTTATGAATTGTTATCCTCTTGTAGCACTCTTTGGCCAGACAATGCTGTCATGGTCCGCACCGCAAACCGACATACCAACTGATTTTCCCGAAATTCGATAAATCTTTTCAGATTAAAATTAATTTTGGTAAACGGCATTGAGGTAAAACATGAGTTAACCGACATCGGAAAATCGTTTTTGTATATATCTTTGTGTTTTTTAAATTTTATCTTAGTTTGTTGATTTTAGGGGGAGTAAATCCAAAATTTGAAAATCCAAAAACATGAAAAATTTCAAAAACACAAAAACAATAGTAAAACAAAAATGAGTTTCCTGGCGAGAAAAAGAGAAAATGATAGTAAATCAGTGGTCTGTTGAAACCTCTTTAAACCTAAACTGAAAAACGATAAGCAGCTCTATATAAGATGTATCGGTAGGCTCACAATCATTTTAAAGTGTGCAGGGTGATATAAACTTAAATCTGACTGAAGACTGGGTGGGAACCATTCATTGGCATATGGTCTTAGTACCGAAATTTTGTTTGAGAGATTGCCGAGGTTCTGAGATATTCGGTCTTTATGCTGCTTATCATCTGGGTATCATGGTTGTTTCTATAAAAGACAAAGTCTAGATCTTCCATGATACCATACTTACGTGTACATATTGCATTCGACCTCAATAAGTGATCAACAATCACATGTCCAAATCAAATAAGTGATAAAATATCACATTCTTCCGGGAGTCAAGTTCGTCTCTCTGCTGTACGAAAGTACTGACCTGTTCATGGACTTGCTCCTGTGCCCTCATGCATCTGAAACTCAAGTTCCTCATAAATAAGTGATTCTATCACATAGGGCTTGTTTTCAATCAAAATAAGTGAGAATCTCACATCATATACGGTCAAACAGATGATAATCGGTATACTCACCGGTAAGATGAACCCTCGTGCATACCTTGATACGGGAATGTGTCGTGATGTGGATGAACACCTGTCGGTAAGTATAAATCATACCTTAACGTATCCCCTCGCCATGATTACATCTGATAAGTTGAGCTTATGTGGACAACAATACCGATAATTGTTATAGGATGCTTATCTAAATGTTAACTAATTGAAAAACAAGAGCGTTTTGGCATGACCGTACACTGATATGATTCTCTTACCCTCGAAACTCGCAAAAAGAATGTCTGTAAATATTTATTTAATGTTTCCTGTTTATGCATCTTTGTATATATTTATTCATTGCTTTCCGTCTTTACATTTGAAAAATGAAAATTTCAAAAAGATTTTAGGTGTGTTTTAATTTAAACTTTATAAAATCCAAAAAGATTTTTCTTCTAGTTTATTTTTGATTGACCGATGTTGGAGCTCGAGTCTATCCTACCCAAAATCCTGATCGTAAGCTGGAAAACAATTGCATCTTCATAAATGGTCGAAGTTAACACATTTTGAAAGTTAAAGGATTAAAATTGTACATTTTCTAAACTTTCAAACTGTTGTCGGTTGGTGTTTGATTGAGATTTGATCTCATATGTGTCTTTTGTTTAAATGTTAACTATATTCCAAGCAGTTGTTCTCATTATGCGTTTAGCTTTCTTGCATGTGCAGATGCTAAAGGCGAGGAGAACATGTTCGATGAAAAGCTTTGGAATGAAGACACGAAGTGGAGGCACTCAAAGGATAAAATGATCGAGTTGCCGCAGTCCCTTCATCAACACCACAAGGATCTGAAGAATTGACAAGTCAAAAGATTCACGAGCATGACTCAATGGAGAGTTCAATCTAAGGGGGAGTTTATTGACACACTACCTAAGTTAAATGGGGAGTTTGTTGATACACTTTCTACTTACGACGCGTGAAGACTTTGAAGATCCTCCGACATGAAAGTCACAGAAGACGAACCATCACGAGTAGCGTCCAAGGGGGAGTTTGTTGATACACTTTGTGTGGACGCGACTCGGCTCGGTTCGACTCGGCCTTGAAGACTTGAAGACACGAAGATCGAGACAAAGCTACAGCCAAGGGGGAGTTTGTTGGTGCACTTGTGTCTGTACTTTGTCTGTATTTCGTCATGATACAAAACGATGTCTTTAATGTAAGGTTGATGTAAGTTTGACCAAGTCAACCATCCTCCTGGTTTGACTTGACCAAACAGTTAGAAAAATGTTGTAAGCTGGTTGTGTCGAAGGATGTGTCATCGAAGGATTGCTTTATATCCTTCGATGAGCTCGAAAGATGAACATTCGATAGATGAGTTCGAAACATAAACCTTCGATGGATGAACTCGAAGGATATCTCGAAGGATATCATCCTTCGAGGTATTTGTGAATCTTTCGATGGCTTTCTGGTCGACAGATGATCTTTCGATCAATCTGTCTGATCCTTCGACCAGACCTGCTGTGTCGGGTATAAATACCCGTGTGTTGTGTTCACTTAGGGAGACAGAGATAGACGAGAGAGGAGAGCACATACACGAGAGAACTTTGAGAGTTTGCAGAATACATCTGTGAACATTGGGCTTGTAACCGAACCTTTCATACGCATTAATACAAGTGGTGTTAATCGTTGAATGTTGTGTGTTGTGTTTGTGCTTGTTCTCGCATAAAGTCTCGGTTGCATGCTAGCTTGGATTCCGCACTCGCTAGTGTGTTTGATATAACAAGGATAAGGTTTTATCTCATCCTCGAGAGGGACCTACAACCAGTGATATCTATACGCTGACCTTCAAGTTTCTAACTTGGTAAGGACAACCAGCTGGTATAAAAACCACATCACCGAGTTTTTGTTTGAAGGTCCATGGTTCGATTCCTAATCAGCATAAAAAGGATTGATGAATTTGTTACATTACAAGCAATCACAAACAAGCTTGTTAACGAAATACCAAATTCCTCTTTAAGCTTCCTTTTATGTTCAAGGTTCAGGTAAAAAGTCCGGTCATGTATAGGGTGAAAAACCTGTATGTAACACCCTTGCTAGATTAATACAATATTTTATATAAATTTCATAAAAATACATGTTTATACGATTACACGTAGTATGACAATACGAGTTTACTAAAACTTTTACAATTTAAAAGTTAATGAACAACTTAATGTAATTGAATTCATCGTTTAAAAGATACGACGAAACGTCACGCGGAAGCTTTTAACTTTATCGTGTTCGGTTCATCTTCGAGCTTGATCTTCATCCGGGCACTCTTGGCAATCACCTATGATCAAAACCAACTTAAAAGTTAGTTTTGATAGTTAAGTAACAAGTTTAAACAAGTTATATGGGTCAAACAAACAAAATTAAACATTTTTCAGGTTCAGGGGGGGCTAGGCGTGACGCCTAGGGGCTAGACGCCCCACCTAGCCCCCTTTTTGGCAGAATGTTCATATTATGTTGCTACAAATTCCCAGCATGACCCGATTTCACGGAAACGAGCATAACTCTCTCGTTTTTAATCTGGTTTACCCGATTCTTTTTCCTACGCGTCCGTAATTTAATTCTCCATCATATGGAGTTAAAATCCAACATCCAACATAAAAAAAATTGAGATTTCTAAGCCTTCGACTCGTTACCTTTTTATCAAATTTTACCCGTTTATGCATTTTATCAAACCAACATATTTGTTTGATTCCTATATCACATACACTTCTTCAAATTAATGTTATCTACCATTTTAGGTTCTAATCACCGGTTTATTACACAATTTAAACCCATTTTCGTTCGTATGCTTATTTTGACCCGTTAAGGGTATTTAAGCACTTTCGAGCCTAAAATCGCTTTCGATTGCTTTTAGCATTCCATCACCACATTTCTTATCCTATAATCTCCCACCACAACTGTATTTATGGTGGGTTTAATGTGGTGATCTATATAAACCAAAGTTTACCTCTCGAATCATTATTTTACGGCAAAAACTCAATTAGTGCCATTTGACTAATATAATATCTCTTTCATCTTCTATACTTATTCTAAATATTTACCTAATCATAAAACTCGTTTCCAAACAACCTTTAAAGGTTGTTTGTTCGAATTAGCTAACAAGGGCGTTTTGGTCCTTTTTAGTCTTTCAATTACGACAAGGTCTTTCGAGAGCATGTTTGACCCATAATTCTTCTTTTGAGTTATGATCTTGTATGAAAAGTCATTATGCTTTTCGAAACGCCACGACCCTCTTTTAAAACATTCGGTTTACCCATTTAAGTAACCCATTGTCTATCTAAGACTTCATTTAATGATCCTTGAACCTTACGTTCTAAATGAATAATTACTCTATTACACATACCTGGCTCGGGTCAATGTATTGACCTGTTTTAATGCCTTGCTATAATATTCGCTAAATAATAGCGATGCAAATATCATTTCTACATTTATTCCTGAAATCATATAACTCGACAAGAATCATTAGTCGCTATTATCAAAAGGTGGTATCTTCACCCTTTGACCCGTTTGGTCTAGATGACCGATTATATTAGCGAGTTGACATGTATTTTCATCTCGACTATATGACTCGCTCCGATTTACATCGTGCGGTCATTTTACTTATAATTCATTTCTTAACACTTTTCGGCCTATTAAGGCTTACTTCATAAGTGTCATTTAAAACCAATAGTTATGGTCGACGCGTGACCAATTTACCGTTTTACCCTTATTGTTTGTTTTGGTTTACCCTATAAGGTAACCATTAAAAAGTTCATTTTCCATTTGTCATAAAATGATCGAATTACCGATTTAACTCCTTTTAAACCATCAACATGGTTTCTTGTCATGCTCGACTATCTTGTTCCGTACGTCTACACGCCGAAACATCATACCTCAACTATGTATTTATCTTATTCGTAACTAATACGATAAGAGAATATTCTAAAATATAAGACTAGTGTAAGCCATACTTACCTTACTTCCAAATTATGCTTTTCCGTCATTCTTGCTTCGTTTGACCCGCTTCGTTCCCAAGCTTTCACCTAGCTTGTTAATCGTCAAACTATCAATGTAAATTGTAAGATGGTTAGATTAGTCATAATTATTCACGACTATTCCATCTCACTTATTTCATAAGTCGAAACTACTATTCGACTTCATGATTAGTTAACTTAGCTTATTAAAGTTAACTACTTTCGATCACATGATTTATAACATTAGTTCAAATCAACATGATCATTAAAACTCTTCTTGTTTCATATTTCATATAACTTGCCATATTATTCAAATACACATTTTCACTCTAATTTCAACACTTTAGTTTTCATTTAGGCATTTTAACAAACACCTAATGTGCATACATTTTTACACATTTACAACTAGTTCATAATTAGTTATTTTTACCAAGATTAACATCAAAATTCACCACTATCACTTATGATCAAATACTCAAACTTGCAAATTGTTTAAGTATTTCCTGATTACTTAACACGCATGATGATTCTAAGCATATCTATATCATCTATTTCATCATAACATCAAAACCCACTTATCTAAGTGTGTTAATTCACCAAATCCATCAATCCATAGCATGTTATGTATGATTTTCACTTAGGGTTTCGTTCCTAAGCAAGTATGCATCACTAATCTAGCCATAGCTTCTCTAATCCATGCCTAATTCGCGATTAGGATGATTATCAAATTCTTACAACTTCACCAAACATCAAGATTTTACATACCGTATGATCCTCTTGTTCGGGTGATCATTAATTCACGTTCGGTTATGAATTTGCGCTTCATTTGATCCTTCAATTTGATTATTATATGTGGATTAGGGTTTTTGGCTCCATGGGAGCCCCCTGAGCTCGATCCAGAACACACACTGTGTGTGTGTGTGTGTGTTTATGTTTGATTTAATTAAATAACTTTTCTAGTTATCCCGCTTTAACCCCCCGTGTTTGGTTTGTTATTAAGTAGGTCACAGCCTACTTATTTCTAATAACAATATTCCCACTTATTAACTAGGTTAAACATTCCTAGTTAACTTAGTGGGTTCGGGGAATTTATGACTCAGTTTATTTTTTTTTAAGTCCCGTTAATTCGGGTCTTCTATCTACTTTGCTTTCTCAAAGTATTTATCCTCCTTTTATTAAATATTAGATTTATTTATTTAAACCCTATTATTTACCGGGTAAATTTTCACCACTAACGGTATTTTACCAAGTCATTAATATTAACGTGGTTTGATTACCAAACCCGTTTTTGGGGTGTTACAAGTCTACCCCCCTTAAAGAGGTTTCGTCCCCGAAACCTTATTTACATAATTTATCGAGTTTAACTCCATGCATTTGCTCTCGATAATTAATTAAGCATTTCTCATACTTTAACCGATTGTTAGTATTACCAGAAAAGTATGGTAATATCCTTTTGGTTATTAATCATCTACGTATCTTACATGACATAATGCGACTTGAAATAACGTAATCTCGTTATTTCCACTAGTTTAATTAACTTAGCAATATTCATCGCTCGGCTCTAATATTCATCACTCGGCTCTAATGTGATTATATTTCACATTACACTTCTTGACCGTGATCATGTCACGTCATGCCAAATTTTACATCAACTTTCTATTTTCAGAATTATCACTTTTCCGGTATATCGTCTTGCACCTATCCTTGTCAAGACTTATATCTTTCATGTTTACCGTTTATACGTCTATCATAATTCATTTTTGTAGAAACGTTATTTCTTACCAAAACCGAAGTTTTAGTTTAGCATCTTCTCTTTAACCTTTGTCAATTATCTATACCGGGATATTGACAGTCCAAAATTTATTCTTTTTCAGTCTTTGTTTTATGCGAGGATTCTCCATTTATTCCCTCGCTTTGTCTAATTAACCCGTAGGTTTTATTACTTAGTCTATGGGCTATTTTATTAGACTTTCACCTCTTTAAGGCGAGGTCCTTATAATGTATTTCTTTCTAGTCATGACTTGTGGGTCGTTTTAGTCTCGTAGACTTTTCCATTGTTTATAACCACAAAGGTTAGGTTGATCCCGTAGATCATTCCTTACTCATGTCATTCTTAAAATACATGTTTGGTATCAAGGCATCCTGTTTTTGTTTAAGATCATTTATTTTCGCCTTGGTATTTTCTTTGACCTTGACCGTAGTCTAAGGCTGCATTCGTTTCCTTTCAGACAATTTTCCGACTTTATGACTTCTCAAGTCATTTATGCGTCGGTTTATCTTATGCTCACCATTATTGTAGGTCCACCCGGAGGATCGAGTAACCTCTATTCCCTGTTTTCCGACAAACCCGAAAGTGCGGAATCCAAACGGGTAAGTTAAACCAAGTTACGAACACGTAAGACACAATATTCAACAATTAACACTCAATGTATTAATGCTAGAAAACGGTTACAATACGGTGTTTACAAATGGTCTCTGTAAACTCTCAGTGTGTGTGCTACAATGTGTTCGCTCAGTGAAATCTATTCAGACTTCTCTAGTGTTTCTGTTCTATGTCTGTGTTTATATAGTACACAAGTTGACGATAACAAGAACTGGACGAAATCAGGTGATTTCGTCCTATTTGGTTTTCATCCATTTGGTTTTCATCCCATTTGGTTTTCACCAAAAGGGATTTCATCCAAAGCTTGGTTTTCGTTGTATTCATGTTGGGCCCAAGGGATTTCACCATTTGTTATGGGCTTGGACTTTATATGATGGGCCAAACAACTAACAGACAACATAAACCATACTAAATAATAATCTAAAATGCATACTGCACACACGCAGTCGCATTTACATCGAACGTTACGAAGTCAATCGCATAACGAGTCAAGACAGGAGGTTGTCTTGACTACGGCCTTCACTTCGTAGCCGAGTCGAACCGAGCCGAGCCGTATCCACAAAATATGTATCAACAAACTCCCCCTTGGATGCTGCTCGCGAGGTTCGTAATCTCGTTCTCCATCTGTTGATGGTGCATTCATTCTCGGAAAGGATCTTCAAAGTCTTCACGTGACACAATCAGGGAGTGTATCAACAAACTCCCCCTTGAATGATGCTCGTGAATCTTTTGAACTTCAAAACTTTAGATCCTTGAGGTGTTGATGAGAGATCAACTATAACCCGATCATCTTGATCTTCTGATTGCATCAACGTCGTGTCTTCACTTTACGGCTTGTCATCTGACTCGTTCTCTTCGCCTTTAGCTGATTCTGATGTCGCATCTGCACATACAAGAAAGCTAAACACGTAATGAGAACAACCGCTTGGAATATAGACAAATTAAACAAACGACACATATGAGATCAAATCTCAATCAACTACCGACCGACAACAGATTGAAAGTTTAAAAAATGATCAGTTTTAATCCTTTAACTTTCAAAACTTGTTAACTTCGACTTTTTATGAAGATGCAATTGTTTTCCGGCTTACAATCAGGATTTTGGGTAGGATAGACTCGAGTTCCAACATCGGTCAATAAAAAAATAAACTAGAAGCAAAATCTTTTTAGCTTTTATAAAGTTTATATTAAAACACACCTAAAATCTTTTTGGAATTTTTATTTTTCAAATGTAAAGACGGAAAGCAATAAATAAATATATACAAAGATGCAGAAACTGAAAGCAGTAAACAAATATTTACAGACATTCTTTTTGCGAGTTTCGAGGGTAAGAGAATCATATCAGTGTACGGTCACGCCAAAACGCTCTTTTTGTTCAATTAGATAACATTTAGATAAGCATCCTATAACAATTATCGGTATTGTTGTCCACATAAGCTCAACTTATCAGATGTAATCGTGGCGAGGGGATACGTTAAGGTATGATTTATACTTACCGACCGGTGTTCATCCACATACGACACATTCCCGTATCAAGGTATGCACGAGAGTTCATCTTACCGGTGAGTATACCGCTTATCATCCGTTTGACCGTATAAAAGATGTGAGAAACTCACTTATTTTGATTTGAAAACAAGCCCTATGTGAAAGAATCACTTATTGATGAGGAACTTGATTTTCAGATGCATGAGGGCACAGGAGCAAGTCCGTGAACAGGTCAGTACTTTCGTACAGCAAAGAGACGAACTTGACTCCCGCAAAGAATCTGTGATAATTTATCACTTATTTGTTTGGACATGTGATTGTTGATCACTTATTGAGGTCGAATGCAATATGTACACGTATGTATAGTATCATGGAAGATCTAGACTTCGTCTCCGTTTTGTTTCGGTAAAAGAAACAACCATGATACCCAAATGATAAACAGCATAAAGACCGAATATCTCAGAACCTCGGCAATCTCTCAAACGAAATTTCGGTACTAAGACCATATGCCAATGTGCGGTTCCCACCTGGTCTTCAGTCGATTTAAGATTTATATCACCCTGCACACTTTAAAATGATTGTGAGCCTACCGATACATCTTATATAGAGCTGCTTAACATTTTTCATTTTGCATTTCAGTTTAAAGAAGTTTAGATAGACCACTGATGTACTATCATTTTCTCTTTTTCTCGCCAGGAAACTCATTTTTTTTTCCAAAGTTTTTGGATTTTGAAATTTTTCGATGTTTTTGAATTTTTCAAATTTTGGATTTACTCCCTCTAAAATCAACAAACTATGATAAATTTTAAAAACTCAAAGGTATTTACAAAAAAAATGATTTTCCGATGTCGGTTAACTCATGTTTTACCTCAATGCCGTTTACCAAAAATAAGTTAATCAAAAATGATTTATCAAATTTTGGAAAAATTAGTTGGCACGTCGGTAAGCGGTGCGGACCACGACAACATTGACGAGTTTCATAGTGAAACAATCACGTGTGAGGTGATATTCGAGATCAACGTGTCTGGTCAAAGAGTGCTGTACGAGAGGATAATAATTCATAAAGCAGCTTAAATATCGACAAGTATAGGAGAGATTAGAAATTTAAAACCGTATCCTGCAACTGCTTCGTGCATTGCAAGGAATCTGAGTGCTCTCCCAAACTGGATATCCACCCGTTGTGGATTTCAAAGTCGATTTTGTAGCTACTGAGAAATCTCTTCACAGCAACAAGATCATAAACCTTTGGGTCCGGCTGGTCTTCCATATTGCACCAGCGAAGGTCTTTCTCTTTGAGAAGTAGTGTGCGGTTGTTCAATCCATGCCAAGGCATCCGCACACCCGGTTGGTTTGTTCAACAAACACATTTTCTTCAATCACACCGTGAAGAAATGTACACTGCACGTTCATCTTGTTGAATTTGAACATCAGACGTGCTGCAGGTGCGTACATCTTGATTTGAATCTACCCTGGGAACCCGATCAAAGCCTTTAACAATCAAACTTTGAAATGATTTTTCATTTTGTCGAAGCTTTCAAGCTCTTTCGACAGACAATTCTGTCTTCTTTTCTTTTTCTCTCCACCAAAGGCAACAATTTCTTTTGTCGCCGATCTTGTGCATGGACACTCCACTATCAACAATCCAATGACTATCGATAGTTCCTCCTGGAACATCCTGCACACTCACTCAGAGATTAGATGGAGAGGGGGACCCAAGCCTTAACAGACTTGGGTCGTCCTTCATCATCGAGGATTGTGACTTCGATTTCCTGATGATTTGGAATGGATTGAGCTTCCCCTGAAACAGTTACCGATTTTGGTTTCCAAATCTGTTTTTGTTTTTCATTTTTAATTTCTAACTTAACAGACTTTGTTTGGACAACCTCCGGTTTTAACGCCTTTTCAACTTCTTTGACGTTTTGACGTCGTTGTTTTGTTTCTTGTTCTTTAACAGTGCGTTTATCATGTTTTGGAGAAACAAGACGACGTTGTGAGTGACCTTGTTCAGAGGGGGCTCTTTCAACAAAATTAGGTTTGGGCGAGTTTGTGCAGTCTTTAATGATGTGCCCAACCTTCCCACATTTGAAACAAGTTCTCCTTTCAACAATCTTAGGAGAACTGGTTCGACTTTCACGTGTTGAACCTGTAGACCCTGAGGTACTTGCTTTTTCATCACACCCGTTTGTATGTTGAGTGTAATTGTTTTGGCTGTTACGTTTTAAAATCTTGACTTGTTGGATAAAATTGGTGTTTGATTTGTTTTCAAAAGTCTCAATTTTATCAGTACCCTTGGATGCTACAAATTTAACATCATTGTTTTTCTTCTTGAAAAGAGCTCCTTTGGTCTCAACCTTCGGTCACATGATTTATAACATTAGTTCAAATCAACATGATCATTAAAACTCTTCTTGTTTCATATTTCATATAACTTGCCATATTATTCAAATACACATTTTCACTCTAATTTCAACACTTTAGTTTTCATTTAGGCATTTTAACAAACACCTAATGTGCATACATTTTTACACATTTACAACTAGTTCATAATTAGTTATTTTTACCAAGATTAACATCAAAATTCACCACTATCACTTATGATCAAATACTCAAACTTGCAAATTGTTTAAGTATTTCCTGATTACTTAACACGCATGATGATTCTAAGCATATCTATATCATCTATTTCATCATAACATCAAAACCCACTTATCTAAGTGTGTTAATTCACCAAATCCATCAATCCATAGCATGTTATGTATGATTTTCACTTAGGGTTTCGTTCCTAAGCAAGTATACATCACTAATCTAGCCATAGCTTCTCTAATCCATGCCTAATTCGCGATTAGGATGATTATCAAATTCTTACAACTTCACCAAACATCAAGATTTTACATACCGTATGATCCTCTTGTTCGGGTGATCATTAATTCACGTTCGGTTATGAATTTGGGCTTCATTTGATCCTTCAATTTGATTATTATATGTGGATTAGGGTTTTTGGCTCCATGGGAGCCCCCTGAGCTCGATCCAGAACACACACTGTGTGTGTGTGTGTGTGTGTTTGTGTTTGATTTAATTAAATAACTTTTCTAGTTATCCCGCTTTAACCCCCCGTGTTTGGTTCGTTATTAAGTAGGTCACAGCCTACTTATTTCTAATAACAATATTCCCACTTATTAACTAGGTTAAACATTCCTAGTTAACTTAGTGGGTTCGGGGAATTTATGACTCAGTTTATTTTTTTTTAAGTCCCGTTAATTCGGGTCTTCTATCTACTTTGCTTTCTCAAAGTATTTATCCTCCTTTTATTAAATATTAGATTTATTTATTTAAACCCTATTATTTACCGGGTAAATTTTCACCACTAACGGTATTTTACCAAGTCATTAATATTAACGTGGTTTGATTACCAAACCCGTTTTTGGGGTGTTACAAGTCTACCCCCCTTAAAGAGGTTTCGTCCCCGAAACCTTATTTACATAATTTATCGAGTTTAACTCCATGCATTTGCTCTCGATAATTAATTAAGCATTTCTCATACTTTAACCGATTGTTAGTATTACCAGAAAAGTATGGTAATATCCTTTTGGTTATTAATCATCTACGTATCTTACATGACATAATGCGACTTGAAATAACGTAATCTCGTTATTTCCACTAGTTTAATTAACTTAGCAATATTCATCGCTCGGCTCTAATATTCATCACTCGGCTCCAATGTGATTATATTTCACATTACACTTCTTGACCGTGATCATGTCACGTCATGCCAAATTTTACATCAACTTTCTATTTTCAGAATTATCACTTTTCCGGTATATCGTCTTGCACCTATCCTTGTCAAGACTTATATCTTTCATGTTTACCGTTTATACGTCTATCATAATTCATTTTTGTAGAAACGTTATTTCTTACCAAAACCGAAGTTTTAGTTTAGCGTCTTCTCTTTAACCTTTGTCAATTATCTATACCGGGATATTGACAGTCCAAAATTTATTCTTTTTCAGTCTTTGTTTTATGCGAGGATTCTCCATTTATTCCCTCGCTTTGTCTAATTAACCCGTAGGTTTTATTACTTAGTCTATGGGCTATTTTATTAGACTTTCACCTCTTTAAGGCGAGGTCCTTATAATCTATTTCTTTCTAGTCATGACTTGTGGGTCGTTTTAGTCTCGTAGACTTTTCCATTGTTTATAACCACAAAGGTTAGGTTGATCCCGTAGATCATTCCTTACTCATGTCATTCTTAAAATACATGTTTGGTATCAAGGCATCCTGTTTTTGTTTAAGATCATTTATTTTCGCCTTGGTATTTTCTTTGACCTTGACCGTAGTCTAAGGCTGCATTCGTTTCCTTTCAGACAATTTTCCAACTTTATGACTTCTCAAGTCATTTATGCGTCGGTTTATCTTATGCTCACCATTATTGTAGGTCAACCCGGAGGATCGAGTAACCTCTATTCCCTGTTTTCCGACAAACCCGAAAGTGCGGAATCCAAACGGGTAAGTTAAACCAAGTTACGAACACGTAAGACACAATATTCAACAATTAACACTCAATGTATTAATGCTAGAAAACGGTTACAATACGGTGTTTACAAATGGTCTCTGTAAACTCTCAGTGTGTGTGTTACAATGTGTTCGCTCAGTGAAATCTATTCAGACTTCTCTAGTGTTTCTGTTCTATGTCTGTGTTTATATAGTACACAAGTTGACGAAAACAAGAACTGGACGAAATCAGGTGATTTCGTCCTATTTGGTTTTCATCCATTGGTTTTCATCCCATTTGATTTTCACCAAAAGGGATTTCATCCAAAGCTTGGTTTTCGTTGTATTCATGTTGGGCCCAAGGGATTTCACCATTTGTTATGGGCTTGGACTTTATATGATGGGCCAAACAACTAACAGACAACATAAACCATACTAAATAATAATCTAAAATGCATACTGCACACACGCAGTCGCATTTACATCGAACGTTACGAAGTCAATCGCATAACGAGTCAAGACAGGAGGTTGTCTTGACTACGGCCTTCACTTCGTAGCCGAGTCGAACCGAGCCGAGCCGTATCCACAAAATATGTATCAACAATTATCCAGTTTACATATACTCGTATTTGATTATGTCCCATTACCGGGATCATTATTCTTTTGCTTTTAACGCTACCTTTATCCCGCTTGCGTTTACTCATGCCGTTCGGCATGACATTATATTCGACCCGTTCAACTTTAAAATAGTTGAACATAATTTATTCAAAATTTCTATTTACATTATCTTGTCATCTTTTAGTTATGACTCAAAACCCGAGTCTTTTAACTTTCCATCCGAGTCCCCGTCTCTCGGTCTACGCATGCGTTAAATTCTTACCCATCAACCTGGTGTTTTACTGAAGTCGTTATTATTGCAACCCTCCCGGTATGCATTAAGACCTTGCTTCATTTTTATATTCCGACTTAGTCCTCGAGTTTGACGTTTTACAAAAAACGACCCGCTTAGAGACATATTCGCATTTTCCGGGTTCGATTGTAAGTACAACCCCTCCCAGTGCATATCTTAATCATTTTACATGTTTCTTTGCCCCTTCCCTCGGGCTCATTATCCTAATATAATACGCTTCCGTCACTCGGCTGTGCGTTTACATTATGATCAAATATTCTGCTTATCTGATTCATTTGGGTACTTTTTAATTTGTCCCTTTAACCCCGTCCTTACTACATCGGATGTAAACGTGTCCGCTATAAGAAGTTCATGTCATCATATGCCACTACTTACTTGGCCAGAGTAAGCGATTAACACATGACATGCATGACCTTTTTGTAGTTTTCACATCACGCCCTATGTAAGTAATGCCTCTATTTGTTTCTCTTGGAAACAATATCCCGAATACATTTTCTATTCGGGTTTTTCCAAGTTTTAATCTACATATGCAACTTTCAATTTCTACTTATTTGTTGCATATTACTATTTGTGCAGTTAAATTTAAAATGTACACCTGGTAATGTTTGCCCTAACGGGCTTCTCTTGCCATTAGCCTTGTTCGCGACCGTTACGCGATTTAGTCCTTGGTGAGCATGCTCCTCTTGTCATACTTCGGACCGTTCCTCTATCATATCCGTAATTTGTTCAACCCTTGTCATCTTCAAATGCGAGTTTCCTCCAATTAGAACATTCATAAAAGTTAGTAATGTCAACTTTACTAAATGCCCGTATCATAATACAAGGCTTTTCTACTATACGTGTTAACGCACGTAATTTTGTTAACTATATCTATTATTCAATAGAGGTATCGTATATTACACGATAGCCTTATGTGTTGTTTACAAAACTTTAGCATACTAAACTTATTAACATACATGTACTTATTGGATTTGCGATCAAGCCTCAAACCGAACACACTTTATTCTTTAACCATGAGCTCTGATTACCAACTTGTAACACCCTTGCTAGATTAATACAATATTTTATATAAATTTCATAAATATACATGTTTATACGATTACACGTAGTATGACAATACGAGTTTACTAAAACTTTTACAATTTAAAAGTTAATGAACAACTTAATGTAATTGAATTCGTCGTTTAAAAGATACGACGAAACGTCACGCGGAAGCTTTTAACTTTATCGTGTTCGGTTCTTCTTCTAGCTTGATCTTCATCCGGGCACTCTTGGCAATCACCTATGATCAAAACCAACTTAAAAGTTAGTTTTGATAGTTAAATAACAAGTTTAAACAAGTTATATGGGTCAAACAAACAAAATTAAACATTTTTCAGGTTCAGGGGGGGCTAGGCGTCACGCCTAGGGGCTAGACGCCCCACCTAGCCCCCTTTTGGCAGAATGTTCATATTATGTTGCTGCAAATTCCCAGCATGACCCGATTTCACGGAAACGAGCATAACTCTCTCGTTTTTAATCCGTTTTACCCGATTCTTTTTCCTACGCGTCCGTAATTTAATTCTCCATCATATGGAGTTAAAATCCAACATCCAACATAAAAAAAATTCAGACTTCTAAGCCTTCGAATCGTTACCTTTTTATCGAATTTTACCCGTTTATGCATTTTATCAAACCAACATATTTGTTTGATTCCTATATCACATACACTTCTTCAAATTAATGTTATCTACCATTTTAGGTTCTAATCACCGGTTTATTACACAATTTAAACCCATTTTCGCTCGTATGCTTATTTTGACCCGTTAAGGGTATTTAAGCACTTTCGAGCCTAAAATCGCTTTCGATTGCTTTTAGCATTCCATCACCACATTTCTTATCCTATAATCTCCCACCACAACTGTATTTGTGGTGGGTTTAATATGGTGATCTATATAAACCATATTTTACCTCTCGAATCATTATTTTACGGCAAAAACTCAATTAGTGCCATTTGACTAATATAATATCTCTTTCAGCTTCTATACTTATTCTAAGTATTTACCTAATCATAAAACTCGTTTCCAAACAACCTTTAAATGTTGTTTGTTCGAATTAGCTAACAAGGGCGTTTTGGCCCTTTTTAGTCTTTCAATTACGACAAGGTCTTTCGAGAGCATGTTTGACCCATAATTCTTCTTTTGAGTTATGATCTTGTTCGAAAAGTCATTATGCTTTTCGAAACGCCACGACCCTCTTTTAAAACATTCGGTTTACCAATTTAAGTAACCCATTGTCTATCTAAGACTTCATTTATTGCTCCTTGAACCTTACGTTCTAAATGAATAATTACTCTATTACACATACTTGGCTCGGGTCAATGTATTGACCTGTTTTAATGCCTTGCTATAATATTCGCTAAATTATAGCGATGCAAATATCATTTCTACATTTATTCCTGAAATCAAATAACTCGACAAGAATCATTAGTCGCTATTATCAAAAGGTGGTATCTTCACCCTTTGACCCGTTTGGTCTAGATGACCGATTATATTAGCGAGTTGACATGTATTTTCATCTCGACTATATGACTCGCTCCGATTTACATCGTGCGGTCGTTTTACTTATAATTCATTTCTTAACACTTTTCGGCCTATTAAGGCTTACTTCATAAGTGTCATTTAAAACCAATAGTTATGGTCGACGCGTGACCAATTTACCGTTTTACCCTTATTGTTTGTTTTGGTTTACCCTATAAGGTAACCATTAAAAAGTTCATTTTCCATTTGTCATAAAATGATCGAATTACCGATTTAACTCCTTTTAAACCATCAACATGGTTTCTTGTCATGCTCGACTATCTTGTTCCGTACGTCTACACGCCGAAACATCATACCTCAACTATGTATTTATCTTATTCGTAACTAATACGATAAGAGAATATTCTAAAATATAAGACTAGTGTAAGCCATACTTACCTTACTTCCAAATTATGCTTTTCCGTCATTCTTGCTTCGTTTGACCCGCTTCGTTCCCAAGCTTTCACCTAGCTTGTTAATCGTCAAACTATCATTGTAAATTGTAAGATGGTTAGATTAGTCATAATTATTCACGACTATTCCATCTCACTTATTTCATAAGTCGAAACTACTATTCGACTTCATGATTAGTTAACTTAGCTTATTAAAGTTAACTACTTTCGATCACATGATTTATAACATTTGTTCAAATCAACATGATCATTAAAACTCTTCTTGTTTCATATTTCATATAGCTTGCCATATTATTCAAATACACATTTTCACTCTAATTTCAACACTTTAGTTTTCATTTAGGCATTTTAACAAACACCTAATGTGCATACATTTTTACACATTTACAACTAGTTCATAATTAGTTATTTTTACCAAGATTAACATCAAAATTCACCACTATCACTTATGATCAAATACTCAAACTTGCAAATTGTTTAAGTATTTCCTGATTACTTAACATGCATGATGATTCTAAGCATATCTATATCATCTATTTCATCATAACATCAAAACCCACTTATCTAAGTGTGTTAATTCACCAAATCCATCAATCCATAGCATGTTATGTATGACTTTCACTTAGGGTTTCGTTCCTAAGCAAGTATACATCACTAATCTAGCCATAGCTTCTCTAATCCATGCCTAATTCGCGATTAGGATGATTATCAAATTCTTACAACTTCACCAAACATCAAGATTTTACATACCTTATGATCCTCTTGTTTGGGTGATCATTAATTCACGTTCGGTTATGAATTTGGGCTTCATTTGATCCTTCAATTTGATGATTATATGTGGATTAGGGTTTTTGGCCCCCTGAGCTCGATCCAGAACACACACTGTGTGTGTGTGTGTGTGTGTTTGTGTTTGATTTAATTAAATAACTTTTCTAGTTATCCCGCTTTAACCCCTCGTGTTTGGTTCGTTATTAAGTAGGTCACAGCCTACTTATTTCTAATAACAATATTCCCACTTATTAACTAGGTTAAACATTCCTAGTTAACTTAGTGGGTTCGGGGAATTTATGACTCAGTTTATTTTTTTTAAGTCCCGTTAACTCGGGTCTTCTATCTACTTTGCTTTCTCAAAGTATTTATCCTCCTTTTATTAAATATTAGATTTATTTATTTAAACCCTATTATTTACCGGGTAAATTTTCACCACTAACGGTATTTTACCAAGTCATTAATATTAACGTGGTTTGATTACCAAACCCGTTTTTGGGGTGTTACAAGTCTACCCCCCTTAAAGAGGTTTCGTCCCCGAAACCTTATTTACATAATTTATCGAGTTTAACTCCATGCATTTGCTCTCGATAATTAATTAAGCATTTCTCATACTTTAACCGATTGTTAGTATTACCAGAAAAGTATGGTAATATCCTTTTGGTTATTAATCATCTACGTATCTTACATGACATAATGCGACTTGAAATAACGTAATCTCGTTATTTCCACTAGTTTAATTAACTTAGCAATATTCATCGCTCGACTCTAATATTCATCACTCGGCTCTAATGTGATTATATTTCACATTACATTTCTTGACCGTGATCATGTCACGTCATGCCAAATTTTACATCCACTTTCTATTTTCAGAATTATCACTTTTCCGGTATATCGTCTTGCACCTATCCTTGTCAAGACTTATATCTTTCATGTTTACCGTTTATACGTCTATCATAATTCATTTTTGTAGAAACGTTATTTCTTACCAAAACCGAAGTTTTAGTTTAGCGTCTTCTCTTTAACCTTTTTCAATTATCCATACCGAGATATTGACAGTCCAAAATTTATTCTTTTTCAGTCTTTGTTTTATGCGAGGATTCTCCATTTATTCCCTCGCTTTGTCTAATTAACCCGTAGGTTTTATCACTTAGTCTATGGGCTATTTTATTAGACTTTCACCTCTTTAAGGCGAGGTCCTTATAATCTATTTCTTTCTAGTCATGACTCGTGGGTCGTTTTAGTCTCGTAGACTTTTCCATTGTTTATAACCACAAAGGTTAGGTTGATCCCGTAGATCATTCCTTACTCATGTCATTCTTAAAATACATGTTTGGTATCAAGGCATCCTGTTTTTGTTTAAGATCATTTATTTTCGCCTTGGTATTTTCTTTGACCTTGACCGTAGTCTAAGGCTGCATTCATTTCCTTTCAGACAATTTTCCGACTTTATGACTTCTTACGTCATTTATGCGTCGGTTTATCTTATGCTCACCATTATCCAGTTTACATATACTCGTATTTGATTATGTCCCATTACCGGGATCATTATTCTTTTGCTTTTAACGCTACCTTTATCCCGCTTGCGTTTACTCATGCCGTTCGGCATGACATTATATTCGACCCGTTCAACTTTAAAATAGTTGAACATAATTTATTCAAAATTTCTATTTACATTATCTTGTCGTCTTTTAGTTATGACTCAAAACCCGAGTCTTTTAACTTTCCATCCGAGTCCCCGTCTCTCGGTCTACGCATGCGTTAAATTCTTACCCATCAACCTGGTGTTTTACTGAAGTCGTTATTATTGCAACCCTCCCGGTATGCATTAAGACCTCGCTTCATTTTTATATTCCGACTTAGTCCTCGAGTTTGACGTTTTACAAAAAACGACCTGCTTAGAGACATATTCGCATTTTCCGGGTTCGAGTGTAAGTACACCCCCTCCCAGTGCATATCTTAATCATTTTACAAGTTTCTTTGTCCCTTCCCTCGGGCTCATTATCCTAATATAATACGCTTCCGTCACTCGGCTGTGCGTTTACATTATGATCAAATATTCTGCTTATCTGATTCATTTGGGTACTTTTTAATTTGTCCCTTTAACCCCGTCCTTACTACATCGGATGTAAACGTGTCCGCTATAAGAAGTTCATGTCATCATATGCCACTACTTACTTGGCCAGAGTAAGCGATTAACACATGACACGCATGACCTTTTTATAGTTTTCACATCACGCCCTATGTAAGTAATGCCTCTATTTGTTTCTCTTGGAAACAATATCCCGAATACATTTTCTATTCGGGTTTTTCCAAGTTTTAATCTACATATGCAACTTTCAATTTCTACTTATTTGTTGCATATTACTATTTGTGCAGTTAAATTTAAAATGTACACCTGGTAATGTTTGCCCTAACGGGCTTCTCTTGCCATTAGCCTTGTTCGCGACCGTTACGCAATTTAGTCCTTGGTGAGCATGCTCCTCTTGTCATACTTCGGACCGTTCCTCTATCATATCCGTAATTTGTTCAACCCTCGTCATCTTCAAATGCGAGTTTCCTCCAATTAGAACATTCATAAAAGTTAGTAATGTCAACTTTACTAAATGTCCGTATCATAATACAAGGCTTTTCTACTATACGTGTTAACGCACGTAATTTTGTTAACTATATCTATTATTCAATAGAGGTATCGTATATTACACGATAGCCTTATGTGTTGTTTACAAAACTTTAGCATACTAAACTTATTAACATACATGTACTTATCGGATTTGCGATCAAGCCTCGAACCGAACACACTTTATTCTTTAACCATGAGCTCTGATTACCAACTTCTAACACCCTTGCTAGATTAATACAATATTATTATTATTATTATTATTATTATTATTATTATTATTATTATTATTATTTTCTACGATAATTTTTAGGTTCCAAACTAAATTTTACGAATTAACACCGTACAATGCTCGTGCATGGTTCAACGTTTTTACGTTCGTTTTAACAGTTCTGCAGCAACACGTGGGTCTTAAAAACTAGTTCATTAAATGTCACAACAACAAAGTAAAGTAAAACCCAAGTTTATATTTCAGCCATGAGCCCATGACTATAAATACATAATCTACTCTTTTACACACTACTATACGTCATATATTACTAGTTTTTTTACCCACCGTGCGTTGCGGCGGCGCGGTACACGAAATGATAACATATAGACTACAATCGATCAAACTTGTTTCCGAACAAATTTACGTCAAAACGTATGATAACTCAAATTTATACCCTCAAAACAAAATGTTCTAAATTTGGCCCAATGTGTTTTCAAATAAAATTTACATGAAAACGTAGTCCAACTTAAAACGAACATGGAAAACATTTTATAATTGACCTGACTCGTTTTCTAACAAAGATTACGTTAAAGCATAGACGAACTTGAATTTATACCGACATGTCATAAAAAAAAACGTAGAAATTAGTTTTAGGGTAAGTTCAAAACTTTAGAAACTTGATGGGGGCAAAGTGATATTTATAAAGTTAGAGGGTTACCTTTGATAAAAACGTAGAAATTAGTTTTAGGGTAAGTTTGAAACTTTAGAAACTTGATGGGGTCAAAGTTATATTTATAAAGTTAGAGGGTTACCTTTAATATTATAGCAAAGTTTGGGGGTAGAATGGTTTACATATCAAAAGTTTAAGAGTAAATAAGAAGTTAGAAAGAATAAGAGTCTTTTATGAAAAGTTAGAAAGTAGAAGGGTCATTTTTGTCAAGCTAGAAAGTTGGTTTTTATCAAGTTAGAAATTGAAGGGGTGACTTTTGTCAATTTAGAAAAGTTGGGATGAATTTTGTCAAAATGAGAAATGTGTTCACCGACCTTTTAATTTAAGGTTATATAAATAAATAGGCTTGTAGGTACACTGAAAAAAACATCATATAAAAAAAAAAAAAAAAAAAAAACAAAAAAACAACGAACCAAAACATCAAACCCAATGGTTGTAAGGTAGTGAAATTAAAACCAACTAAAACCTTCAAGTCTATCATATAAATATTAAAACCAATTTATGCTAGACAATGGAGAATTGAGGGTGTATATGTTGTCAGTAAATATAGAAAATAGAATATAGAGAAAAAGGATTAGTATATTTTTTGTGTTTTTTCAGAATATAGAGAAACAGGATTTGTATATACTTTTTGTGTTTTTTCTAACAATAGATTCAAGCCATATTTATACAAAAGTTCGAGATAATCTAAATATGGCTGATCTTCAATTTGAATCCCTTTGATTGTGGTGATTGATTAATCTTGTTGGAGCATGGTTAAGGTTGAACCGGCTTTATTAATAACGCCAAGGACCGACCTGTTTGAAACGAGGCTTTGACCGGTTCAGGTGGGGTTTTGGCTGGCTTTAAAGTATAAGGTTATAGCCTGGTTCCAACCTTATCACTGGGGTTAATTCATAAGTGGTTCTAGCTAAATCGGTTCCAAACTAATGACTGTTGTAAGGGCTTGCAAAAACCTAATTAAACTAAGTAGATAGCGTAAGTATGGTATCATATACACGGGGAATTTATGGTAAGTGTAGAAGACTTTAACTAAAAACTAAAATTATCTAATTGAGGGTTTGTTTGTTTGTTTTAAACAAGGAAAATTAATTAAAAAAGTTGTTATGAAGATGAGAAAAAGTAACCTCCACCCGGAATCCCGATTGCTCGTTTTAACACAAAAACCCGTTTACAGATTCATAACACCACATAGACATGACGTCGGAATTAATGATTTTGATTAATTATTAGGGATAGTTTTTATGACTCACCATACAACCTAATAACCCGTTTAATTATACCAATTTTCCAACCCGCTAGCAATGCAATGAAATTGTCAATACGCTTGATAAACGACAAACAATTCAAATATAATAAATGTTACACAAAATCAAACCAAGTGGTCAAGATTTACCGGTTAAAAAGAATCTGAAAAACAAAGTTTAATGCAAAACGAGAAAATCTTTCGTCCAGGCGGAAGCCACAAGCGTTTAGCCGCGCATGCTCGTGGTTGTCATCTTGTCGCTTTGATTTCTGCGCTCTGCCATAAAGAAATATTGTGCTCAAACCGTTCGAGAAAAAGCCGTCAAAAAAAGAATCCAAAAGCTGGGTTCGTGCGTCACCTTCTTAATTCAGCCGTCAAAAACTATCCTCCTCTAAATTCACCTTTCATCCTCTTTTAGACCATGCGTAGTGGTAAGGGTGAATAATGTCCCCACCCTTGGGCATTTTCCTCCATGTGACAGTACAGTCAGCAAGAGGCATTATTGGGCGTTTTTTTCTAAAATGGGTGTAGTGGGGATGTCAGCATTGTTAAAGGGTGTAAAGAATTAAATAAAAATAAAAAACCAACAAAAAAACTATTGGACTAAAAAAAGGAATATTAAATGCTATTGGCCAAACAAAATTGTTCAAAGCATGATTCAAAACACGCCAATGGGGTTTTTATGCGAAAACACGCCGGTCATGCTGGCGGGGGTGGGGGAGGTGGCGTTTTTCGGCGTGTTTGGGGGGAGAAAACGCCCACTAAGGGTGGTCTTATAATATCGCTTGCGTGTGTATTTGAACTCTATTTTTAGCCTTCCAAACCCTTGTGCGATCAACCTCTTTTCCCATCTTGAGAGCCCAAGTCCAACTCAAGGATCCACCAAGATACTTCTGCAAATTCAGCCCACTTTCCAATTTCATAGCCCACACCAATTAATTCTAGCTTTGTTGTTTTAGACTTGTAGTCCACTGGCCCGTGAGTCCTTTGTTGTTTTCTTTCATAAGAAAAAGCTGCAAATATATATATGGTAAAATAATGAATCTGATGGGGTATGGTATTAGACCCGACCCGAGCGGTCGGACATTCCCGTTACTTGTTGCTTTTATATTAATTATTTATTATTATTGTTGCTTACTAACCCAACCGCGAGGCCCAACGCGATGTAGTTTACACTACTTTGGGCTGGGGACTTGTAGAGATAACCCCTAACTGGGCCTGGCCCATTGAGGTTAGGGGAGGCCCATATCTCCTATATATAGAGGTGTTCACCTCATTATTAGGGCAAGATATGGAGCCGTCACACTTTGGTAGCTGGAAATAGGAGAATCTTCTTCTACCGGCAATCTCTATAGCTCCACTTTCTTCTCTTCTCCATTGCAGATCTAGGTTCAAGAGGAAGAACAAGGTGCGATTCGTCACCCTCTCAGAGAACGCGGTCTAATCATCCCGGCGGTGATTCCGTGTTTCTTCATTGGCTCCCACCGGTTCAAATCTAAATCTAAGAATCACAACTTGTTTCTTCTCCATTCCTTCTTTCAGATCTGTTTTTGGGTTGAGTGTTAAAAATGATCCCCGATCAACCATTCTATATGTGGGTTTTCTTTTAAGTTCTATAGGGGTTTCCTTATCCACACCTGGATACTCATTAAAGTTTTTTGCCGTAATCCTGGGATTTGATTTTTGGCACAAAGATCCAAATCCATTCAAAGAAGGATTATTATTCTCTAACTTGCAAACATTTTTTTTAAGAAAATGTGTACAGTTGTCAAGTTACAAATTATGTTGCACAAGGTATAACCCTTATTGCACATACATCTTTTGTGAGGAGACATATACTGACATTGACATGTAAAAGTGTACTAGTGTTCCCTACTTTACATCTATATTTTGTCACCATGCAAGAGGGACTCTCCTCTATCAAGCATTCACGTGACCACGATAAAACAATATCTCCGCCTCCACTCAATTTGTTACCAGCAACGTACGGCCAGAAGTCTACGTGTCAACGGCACCCATGGTGCGCCCTGTTTGTATCACCTACGCTTCAAATACCCGGCATCAACCACGTCACGCGCAACCACCTGCAATCTCCGCCATCAACCATGTCGCGCGCAACAAACCACCTGCCATCTCCGGCATCAACCGCGTCGCGCGCATCAACCTGCCATCTCCGGCATCAACCACGTCTTGCGCATCAAACCATCTGTCATCTACAGCATCAACCATGTCGCGCACAACAAACCACTTGCCATCTCTGGCATCAACCACGTCGCGCGCATCAACCTGCCATCTCCGGCATCAACCACGTCGCGCGCATCAACCTGCCATCTCCGGCATCAACTACGTCGCGCGCAATAGTCACCTGCGCATGGAATCATGAACTCGATGAGTCACGCAACAAGGATATGCCTCCTCCACCCCGCGTATAATGAATTGTCTTTGTCCTATATGTGACACAAGTAAGCTTCAAACAAGGTACAACCTTTGCCTTCATCTCTATTATGTCTCAATCAAAGTACAACCTCCACCGCGCGGGAGCGAGTAAGTTCCGCATGCGCTGGACGCGCGCTGCTGCATGAGCAACTTCTACATGCGCGGGCACGCCCGCTGCGTGAATAAGCAAGTTCCATGTGCACCCGAGCACACCCCGCCTGTCGGTCGCACTCCGCCGCCGCGCGAGTACTCCTTGTTTGCCGGACACACTCCGCCGCCTCGCGAGTAATCTCTGTCTGCCGGACAAACTCCGCTGCCGCGCGAGTACACCCGCTTGTCAGACACACTCCGTCGCCGTGCGAGTACTCTCCACCCTTGCTGGGCGAACTCCACCTTTGCAGGACAAGCTCCGCCACGCGGAATGCTGCGCCATTTGACGGACAAGCTTTGTAGATAGGGTATGCTCGGTCCGACATGACGCTCTACTTTTGAGTGTCAAACATTGAAATAAACTAAAGGCATTTGTGGAGAATTAAAAGGTGTCTGAACTCACCTTGGGGTTCACGAGTCTGTTTTTGAAGTTTGCCCCACAACTCTCAACATTTCACACAAATGACCCCTTCAAATCTTATACAAGGACAATTGTAATATCTGACACATTTTGTGATGGACCAATTTTAGATTGCCATTATTTTATCACAAACAAAAAAGAACAACATAAGAACTATGGGCAAATTGCATATCCCAGAAGATTTATTTATTACCATACAATAAATAAATTTTTAGACATAATACAAAACCAAGCTCTATCCTTGCCATCACAATTTAAAATATTTTTCATGAGTAGCCCAAAGGTTATAAAGTGACACTTATATTAATTTTAAGTGTCATGACTTCTAGACATATATGAATGGCTTCGGCACCTTTTTGTATACTCCAACAGTTTGTGTATAAATTTTAAACATACATGGGTATATATTCATTTTGATCAAATGTATGGAGTATCGACAATACACATTTACTTGGCCAGAGCACTTGAATTATTTAGAAAGACCATGTTACATATTTCTTCCAATAAAAACAAGTTGGCTAAAGTATAGCAAATCGAATCAATTCAACGACATGGTTTTAACGATTAACAATCATGTGATGTTTCCTAGACGTACTCGTATCATTGCTTATTATTATTATTCTATTTCAATGCCACTAACATCTATTTAGCAGCAATAAACTGATATCCGCATGGTGCAACACCATTGGGAGGGTCAAATTGCTTTCACATATGACGGAGTATGGATGTATAGAACGTGCACCTCCTAAGGACAGCATTTCGGTACAGTGTTTTCCATATGTCAGACTCGTTATTACGACTTACCTTGTCAACTTATTTGTAGGACTGGCAATACATTCAATCGGTAAAACGCAACGAGTGATCCTCAAGCACGCCGAAAAAATCCTAAAAAGCGCCTTTTACATATGAGCACGCTGGTCTCCATACGAGTCTGTTGCCCTACATACAGGCATTTCAGCCTCCATGCGAGCCTGCTGCCCCACATACGAGCACGGTAGTCGCTATGCGCGTCTGCTGCTCTTTTGCTTATGAGCACGTAAGTCACCATACGCGCATGCTCCTTTACTTATGAGTACGTAAGTCACCATACGCGCATGCTCCTTTACATACGAGCACGCTAGTCGCCATGCGCGTTTACTTCTCTATTACTTATGAGCACGTAAGTCGTCATACGTGCATGCTCCTTTACATACGAGCACGCCGGTCTCCATACGAGGCTGCTGCTCTACATATGAGCATCTCAGCCTCCATGCGAGCATGCTGCTCCACATACGAGCACGTAAGTCGCCACGCGCGCATGCTCCTTTACATACGAGCACGTAAGTCGCCACTCGCGCATGCTCCTTTACATACGAGCACGTAAGTCGCCACGTGCACAAGCTCTCTTAAATGCGAGCACGTAAGTCACCATACTAGCACGTAAGTCGCCACGCGCGCATGCTCCTTTACATACGAGCACGTAAGTCGCCACGTGCGCATGCTCTTTTATATGCGAGCACGTAAGTCGCCATACGCGCATGCTCTTTTACATACGAGCACGTACATCGCCACGCGTGCATGCTCTTTTACATGCGAGCACTTAAGTCGCCACGCGTGCATGATCTTTTACATGCGAGCACGTAAGTCGCCACGCGCACATGCTCCTTTACATACGAGCACGTAAGTCGCCACGCGCGCATGCTCCTTTACATACGAGCACGTAAGTCTCCACGTGCGCATGCTCCTTTACATATGAGTACGTAAGTCGCCACGCGCGCATGCTCTTTTACATATGGGCACGTAAGTCGCCACGCGCGCATGCTCTTTAACATGCGAGCACGTAAGTCGCCACACGCACATGCTCTTTTACATATGAGCACTTAAGTAGCCACACGCGCATGCTCTTTTACATGCGAGCACGTAAGTCGCCACGCGCACATGTTCCTTTACATATGAGCACGTAAGTCGCCACGCGCGCATGCTCTTTTACATGCGAGCACGTAAGTCGCCATGCACGCATGCTCCTTGTCATTTTGAGCACGTTAATCTCCATACAAGTCTGCTGCTCTACATACGAGTATCTCAGCCTCCATGCGAGCCTGCTGCTCCACATATAAGCACATAAGTCGCCACGCGCGCATGCTCTTTTACACATGAGTGAGGACACATTCGCTAGTTGTCGCATACTGTAACGACTGGGGGACTTGATGGGGTATGGTATTAGACCCGACCCGAGCGGTCGGACATTTTCGTTACTTGTTGCTTTTATATTAATTATTTATTATTGTTGCTTACTAACCCAACCGCGAGGCCCAACGCGATGTAGTTTACACTACTTTGGGCTGGGGACTTGTAGAGATAACCCCTAACTGGGCCTGGCCCATTGAGGTTAGGGGAGGCCCATATCTCCTATATAAAGAGGTTTCACCTCATTATTAGGGCAATATATGGAGCTGTCACACTTTGGTAGCTGGAAATAGGAGAATCTTCTTCTACCGGCAATCTCTACAGCTCCACTTTCTTCTCTTCTCCATTGCAGATCTAGGTTCAAGAGGAAGAACAAGGTGCGATTCTTCACCCTCTCAGAGAATGCGGTCTAATCATCCCGGTGGTGATTCCGTGTTTCTTCAGAATCAAACCAATATTTGTAATCATCTCAGCTCAATTAATAGATATTAACTATTTAATCAATTTCTCATTTAATTCAATATTTCATTCATGTATACGTGTAGATGTAAGGCTAGGCGGTGTGGGGTCGGCTTGGGCTCGGCCTGCCCCGTCGCCGCCCCCAACACCATCCCCCCCCCGGTCGTCATGCACGTCCACCCTCAGACATTGAAGACGTCCACTAAATGACAAAAAATGGGACCTTTGGCTACTTGTCCGTTTCAAAAGATGGTGGGGTAGACTCATCCTCCATTTCCAGTGTTTCTACCTTGGAGGGGCATCCTCCAAGGATTATGATGTGGCGTGTACGTAACGAATCATCCTCCAAGGATGGGTCATCACCATACCGCATAGCCTAAAAAACCATTTAGCAGTTGAATTAATTATCTCATCATCACATTAATTACAATACCAATTCAAACAATCATTTTTTGCATTAATATCAATGCATTCTACCATAACTAGTTTCTAATAATGTGTACTTAAAATGCATCGATCACAAACTTTTTTTTTCTTTTTGCACCTCTATCTTGCGGCACTCATAAAAAATTGGGCTTTGCCCAAAAGTTTGCAAACCTAAAAAACTAAAATAAACTTTTGGGTGTAAATTTTTTACACGAAACAAACCTAGATGAAATTTACATGTTTGAGTTTAGTCTAAGGTTCTAACTTTTGGGTCGAACCGACAAACAAGTTTAGCTAAAGGGTTTGCGTTAAACTAAACGTGATTGTAGGTTGACCCGTGTGGCCTGTTTATTTTTATTAAAAATTAAAAAATATAGATTTTTTTATGTAATAACAAACACTGAAATACCAGAATCACAAAAAGCTGTTTTATAGAGTATTAATATTCTAATGTTTGTACCAATCAGCGAAAACTTGTGGCGTGTGCCAGTTTGTTGGTGCACTTGTGTCTGTACTTTGTCTGTATTTTGTCTTGTTACGAAACGATGTCTTTGTTAGTCTTGTAAGTTTGACCAAGTCAACCATCCTCCGGTTTGACTTGGCCAAACAGTCAACATTATGTTTGTAAGTTGTTTGGGTCGAAGGATGTGTCATCGAAGGATCACTTATATCCTTCGATGATGAGCTCGATAGATAGCATTCGATAGATGGACCACGAAAGATCCCATCTTTCGTGGTAAATATGGATCGTTCGAGCTGTTACTGGTCGACAGATGATCGTTCGACCAGTCTGCATGATCCTTCGACCAGACCTGCTGTGTTGGGTATAAATACCCGTGTGTTGTGTTCACTTCAATAGACAGTGAGAAGGAGAGAACATTTAGAGCAGAGAACACACACACACACTGTTAGAGAGAGTTTGCAGAACTGATTTGTAAACCTTGTGCTTGTAACGGACCGTTCATACGCATTAATACAAGTGGTGTTAATCGTTGAGTCTTGTGTGTTGATTATTTACGTGTTCTATCTCGGTTTGCTATCTCGGTTGGATTCCGCACAACCGGGTTGGTTTGTACACAAGGATTAGGCGACTAGATCCTCCTAGCCGGACCTACAAGTGGTATCAGAGCCTTGGCTCTTCTCCTTGTTAAAACCGAGTGTTTTCGAGTGTTTTCGGGTGTTTTCCGGGTGTTTGAAGTTTATATTTTCTGGAAAATCTTGTTATTTTACCTTGTGTTTGACTTAAAACCTTGTTATTTTTCATGTTTTCATGTTAGTTATGGGTTTTTGTTAAACATTTTAGCATATATTGTGTTCCGAAAGTTTGTGGGTTTTTCGGAAAACTCAGATTTTTGGGCTGTGTTCTTGACATATTCATAGTGTTCTTCATAAGTTTACACTTTTGATCTTAAAAATTTTTGAACTTCAAAGTGTTTGTGTATTGAAAAGAGTAAACTGATTAAAATATTGGGATCATTACCCGGTTGGTGAAAGCCTGCATATTCAGACCTGAAAGATATGGTCTGAACATACTTTCTGCCGAAAGTTCTCACCAACCCGTCAACTTTTCACCTACCTGTCTCATTTGTCAACTGTGTCAGAACAAGTTCGAAAGATATCCTTCGAAGTCGAAAGATCATCTTTCGACCAAAGGAGGTTCGACAGATAGTCATCCTTCGAGCATCCTTCGAAGTGTGAGACTTATCTTTCGTTCCAAGGAATATTTTCGAAACATACATCTTTCGGTCTACTGCTCTTTCTCGAAAGACAAGGATCTTTCGATTGGGGAGTCTTTCGAAGTCATCTTTCGTGTTCATTTTTCGGTCTACAGTTCTTTTTCGAAAGACCAGGATCCTTCGATAGGGGAGTCTTTCGAAAACGATCGTTCGAAACTCAACAGTGATCTTTCGAACACTGTTGATCCTTCGAACAAGCTTTGATCTTTCGATCCTTAGACTGTTTATGCTTAACAAGTTTGTGATTTTCAGGTATTATTTTTCTTGATCAAAAATGAATCCAAGATGGGGTAGACTGGTAAATACAGAAATGTATTTTGGTACTCCGTCTCCCGCACCAAGTATTCAAAGCCAACGACCTATCAAAGCAACTGATATGTTCGGAAATCCATTACCTGTTCGATCTACCGGACCAACGGATCTGTACGGAAATCCGCTTCAACCAGTTCCTCAACCAGTGCCTCAACAGCAAACCCAAAGGCCTCCTATGACAACGGATTTATATGGGAATCCGATACAAGTTCCAGCAAAGGCAGCTCAAACAACAGACTTGTATGGAAATCCTCTACAGCCAGCTCCACAACAGCAAGTCTATCGGCCATCTACTGTTATCGCTTGTTTTGCTGAGGTTGTCAAGGTTTTAAATCACGCCAGTGGTGGAGAATCTTCCACCAATGGTGAAGAATCTTCTGAGGATGAAGACTCTTCCGGTTATAGTGGAAGTTCAGATGAAGAGTCCTCCGCTTCAGGCAATGATCAGGGAGATGACACATCAACTGCGTCAGTCGATGCAAATATTGATGAGCTTTTGGAGGAAGCTGCAGCAGGAATTCAAAGAAGATCTATTTTGGTGGATCAAGCTGCTTATTCTTCGTCTTCTCTCCATTCAGCCTTTATGGCTAATGTCGACAGCTCATCAAGTCAGGTATGTGTCGATGAACCCACTGCTGCTATTTGTGATCATTGTGCTAGATTAAGTGATAGATGTGCTGATTTGGATGCAAACATGTCTGAGTTGCAAGGCAAACACGATGCTTTACAAGCTAGTTTGTTTGAATTGCAAGACAAACATGTTTTAGTGAATGATAAGTGGTGTGAATTGCAAAGCAAACATGAGGCTTTGCAAGAGAAATATGATGTGACTTTTATTCACAATCAGAAATTGACAGTTGATCTCTCAAAGTGCACTGAAGCCAATATGTTTTATGAAAACCATGAAAAGGAATTTAAATCAATGATTGAAACATTGAAGAAAGATAAAACTGAGCTGACAAAAATGGTTTCCAGAAAACAAACTGACATTAATTTGTATATAACTCGTCTTGAGGTAATGCAAAAGGAAATGGCTTGTGTTAAAACTGAAAGTGAGGCGATCCGACTCAAGTTAGACAGTTATTTGAGTTCTAGCTATGTGTTGGATCACATCATTGATGTTCAGAAAGAGAAAAAGGATGTCACATGCATAGGTTATAAGCAATGTCCACCACCTGTCAGACACAATTACGATGCCATGCCTGATGAGGAATATAGAACTCACTTTGAACCATCTGTTCCTCTAGATGTTAATGAATTTGCAGCAGGACTCGGATACAAGAAAGAAGTATCGTCAGATTCAGATGTGTCAGCAGATACATTTGTAATTGCTGAACAGAATCAGGATCCTACAGTTGTTGTTGAGGATGCTGATTCTTCTGATGATGAATCTGATGATACTGATTCAGCAAAGTCTGATGCGGTGATCAAGGAAGAGGACATACCTCTCGAGAATCATATTCTGTGTGATCCTCCTGCAAAACCCGCTAAGACTGTTGCAACTGAGTCCTCGTCTGAGAAAGAGTCGGAGAGTGTGGATTTGCTGTACACTCTTGTTGGTGATGATAAAATTTACTCAGACAAAGATTTTCCTATTAAGAATGTTAATCAATCATTAATTAGCAAAGTCTTTGAAAATTCTACAAGTAAGTTTTTGGGAAAGACAGGACCACATGTTACAGTCACACAGTGTCCTCCTATCCCAAAGGCTGAAGTTAGAAAACAATTTGGGAACAAGAAATTACCGACAGTGAAAACCCAGCAAAATCATACCAAATCCAAAGGTAAGGCACCGACTCAGAGTCAAAAGAAGCCGAATCAGAAGAAGAAGAAAAATGTGAACTTTGTGAAATCGAAGGGAACGGACAAAATTGAAAAGTTTGCAAATCAATCTAACTTAGATTTTGTCCAGAAAGTAACAGTGATGAAAAGGAATGAACCAAATAGTTCAAAACCTAGTACCTCGGGGTCACAAAGTTCATCATTTTCGGCAAGAAGATCACATGATACTTCGGGGTTTGTTGAACGAAGATCATGTTTTGAATGTGGTACA
>JARYGA010002255.1:0-36396 GCA_030545235.1 Helianthus tuberosus | reverse complement strand
TGAGTAAACATATGCCGCAAAAGTGTCTATGAAATCAATGTGCTAGCATGCTCAGTCAACATACATAGCAAAGCATAATTGAAATCATGTACTATATGTGTACTAGTTGAACATAGCAAGCATATGTCATGAAAAGCATGTAAACATGAAAGTAACAAGTAGGCACATATGTATCACCCCAAAATATTTGAAAGCGGTAAAAGAGGGGACTATTTACTCACTTGAGATTGCAAGGTATCCTTGATTAAGTGAACTAACAAAGCTCGGGCAATCTAGGAATCAAGTGGCACCTAGTATCGGATCACTATGTTAATAAATCGAACCTAAATCGGGAGATATGATAGAATGAGGTCTTGCAAATGAGTGTTGGAACTCATATGATATGGTTTAACAAAGCCTACATTCTGATTTAAAAGTAATCCTAAGTGCTTATGACCCATTACGACTCGTTAAGGTAGTTTATGCTACTTTAACGTGTCGTTTGCGCAAAAGTGCGCTAAGATAGTCTAACTAGTCCTATGATAAGTTTTATATGCCTAAACATGTTTAATAATGTTGCATAATCAGTTTATGTGTCAAAATTTAGGTTACATATGCTTAAATTGAATTTATGCGCAAAAAGGGCATTTTGGTCATTTTCCTAAGGCATATTATCTACCTATCATACAACTAATCAAGCAAAGTGACCATAAGGTATAACCTCAGAAGGTTTTTCCCTATTCAACTATGGTCACAATATATGTTTGGTCGGATCCTAATGATCGACCAAACGGATCAGGTTCGAAAGTCTAAGTGGTTGTCGAGACCGCTTGACTTACGACCCTAAACAAGCACTAAACTAGAAGTGACGAGTTAAACATGTTAAAACATGTTTAACTAAGTTAGAAAACTGATTTGATATCAAAACAAAGTGTTTTGATACCCAAAAATAGTTTCAACGCAAAATGCACATAATCGTGCATTTTGACCGAAACTTTGACTTGTCACTTCGACTAGTCAATGTGGTAATCAGTAGGTATAGTCACAAAGGACTATAACCATCGTGATTACGCTCATGTTGCAAAGTTCAAACGAACTTTGTCTTGACCAATTCATGGTCAAAGCTGAAAGTCAAACACTGTTTGACTTTTAGCTTGAAATAAATAAACAAGACATTAAAGAACACTTGCAAGTGCTCTAGGATGATGAAGATCACCAAGAATGCTCAGGTATGAAGCCTCCAACTAAGTGTGGTAGCCTCAATTCAGAGCAAGAGTGAAAAGAAATGGAAATGAGCAAGTTGGAAAGTTAAAGTTCATGGGTATTTATAGGAATCAAGGATGAATAAGATATTGCCAAGTGTTTTGTGTGTTGATCAAGGAATGATCTAGACGATACACTTGTTAGGCCAGAAGTTTAAGCTTTGTTGATCACATAAACCAGCCCACAATATCCAAAAAACTATGATTAAAATCAAGTGCAACAAGATGTTTTGAAGAAATCTGGTTTCTGCCCAGATGAGGCTGTCGCGCCCTGCAACAGATACAGCCTCTGGCTGTAGCACCCCGCGAGGACTCAGCATATAAGTTTTGGTTTTTGGCAGAACGGGTCCCTGCATACTCCAAACTTGTTTTTTGATGCGTTTAACCCCCGTTAACCCAATTTCAAGGCTCTACAAGGATGCTAAAGCACAGGGGACTTGAAATATGCTTCGAAATATCATAGATGTCAATTCGTTTGGTCGTAAGATCGCGTTTTTTGGTTAATTACGACGAAACTCGAACGAACGCAAAAACGATCCAAATTACGCAACGAATGGTATTTTTGCATTCCTATCACTAAAATACAATATTTTATTGATTTCAAAAATTTTTGGATGTCCGGATATGGTCAGAACGCAAGATATGCACGCATTTGCATACTTTCGCAGTTTTGACGCTTTTAGTCCTTATGATCAAATAAGCGTATTTTCGCATGCCGAACCCCTAAAAAATTATTTCTAAGCTATGTTAAGGGTATTTAGGGTATGTTTAGCTCATGATCTTGTTCCGGAGTGTACGTTGCTATACGAATCGGCAGACTTTTGCAGTTTGTCGCAAATAGTCCCTGTGATCGAATAAACTTGTTTTTGCCATACCAAATCCTTCAAAACTTATTGTAGGTTATGTAAAGGTTATTTAAGGTATGTTAAGCTTATTTTACTATTCCAGAGTGTATGTCACGTTAAACTGATTATGTTTACGTAACATTTTGCGTATAACTTTCCAGAAAGCGTTTAAGAGTTTAAAATCGGACAAAAATCAAAACGTGCAGATGTCAAACATAAATAAACAAATATTGGGATCAAAGCACATTGTTTTGTTGATATTTGAATTGTTCAGAGTTATAAAATGATTACACAAGCACAGATGTCACAGTCTCCCCTACTTTAGGAAATTTCGTCCTGAAATTTATTTAGAGGAAACTAGTGAGAATAGATGTGGATATTTTGCCTTCATTTGATCTTCATGTTCCCAAGTAAATTCTGGGCCACGTTTAGATTCCCAGCGAACTTTGACAATTGGTATGCGCTTGTGTTTTAGTTTCTTGACTTCATGGTCCAATATTTCCACAGGCTTCTCGACAAAGTGCATCGTGTCATCATCACAAATTTCATCAAGTGGTATGTGGAGGTTTTCATCAGCTAAACACTTTTTAAAATTGGACACGTGGAATATTGGATGAACATTTCCAAGTTCAGGAGGTAGCTCTAATCTATAGGCCACTTTTCCGATTCTTTCAACTATTTTAAATGGTCCAACATATCTTGCGGCAAGTTTTCCTTTCTTTACAAATCTAATCACACCTTTCCAAGGGGATACCTTGAGTAGGACGTGAACACCGACTTGAAATTCTGAGGGCTTGCGTCGTCTATCCGCGTAACTCTTTTAACGGCTTTTAGCTGTCTGAAGGTTATCATGAATCGTTTTGACTTTGTCTGTAGTCTCTAGAATGAGTTCAGGTCCAGTAAGCTGAGCTTCACCGATCTCATTCCAGCAGACTGGTGAACGACATATTCGACCGTATAAAGCCTTGAAAGGAGCCATGTTGATGCCGGAGTGATAATTATTGTTGTAGGAGAATTCGATCAAATGTAGATGCGAATGCCAACTACCACCAAATTCAATCACACAAGCTCTATGCATATCCTTCAGTGTCTAGATTGTTTTTTCAGATTGATCATCCGTTTGCGGATGATAAGTTGTGCTCAAATTAAGTTGGGTTCCCATGGCAGATTGCATGGTTCTCCAAAAGTGAGACGAGAATCGAGCATCTCAGTCAGATATAATGTTCAAAGGAACACCATGTCGGGATACAATCTCGTCTGCGTATATTTTGGCAAGTTTTTTAGCAGATAGATCCTCACGGATCGGCAAGAAATGTGCTGACTTGGTTAGACGATCAACGACTACCCAAATGGCATCATGACCTCTATTTGTGCGTGGCAGTTTGGTAATGAGATCCATAGCAATGTTTTCCCATTTCCAAACCGGTATCTCTGGTTGCTCCAATAATCCAGAGGGATGTTGATGTTCTGCCTTAACCTTGAGACATGTAAGGCATTTGGATACGTATAAGGCGATGTCTTTGTTTATACCCGGCTACCAATACTGGATTCGAAGATCCTTATACAGTTTATTTGCACTAGGATGAATTGAATAACGAGACTTGTGAGACTCATCCATCAGTAAGGTGCGAAGATTGTCTTGACTTGGGACCCACGAACAGTTCATGAAATAATACAAGCCATTGTCTTTCAGTTCAAGATGAGGCTCAAGATGATATGGTAATTCCTTACCCATCAAGTCTTATGAAACACAAGTACGTTGAGCTTGGGAAATGCGGGTTTGAATATCAGACTGAACTTGTACACAGTGAAGCTTGACACGTTCCTTACGACTCAATGCATCAGCCACGACATTCGCCTTACCAGGATGGTAGCGAATTTCGTAATCATAGTCGTTTAGAAGTTCAACCCAACATCGTTGCCTCATGTTTAGTTCTTTATGATTGAAAATGTGCTGGAGACTTTTGTGGTCAGTGAACACTACACATTTTGTACCGTACAGGTAGTGTCTCCAGATTTTGAGAGCAAAAACTACTGCACCTAACTCAAGATCATGAGTCGTGTAGTTCTTCTCGTGTATCTTCAGATGTCTCGATGTGTAGGCTGTGACTTTGTTTCTTTGCATGAGAACACAGTCAAGGCCTAAGTTGGATGCTTCACAATATACGACAAAGTCATCATTTCCCTCAGGTAAAGATAAGATAGGTGCATCACAACGTTTCGGTTTAAGGGTCTGAAAAGCTTCTTCTTGTTTGGGTCCCCACTCAAAAGGTTTATTCTTTTGAGTTAAAGTTGTGAGAGGAACCACAATCTTGGAGAAGTTTGCAATAAAATGGCGGTGATAACCCGCAAGACCAAGAAATGAACGAACCTCGGTAGGAGTAGTAGGTGTATCTCAATCCTTAATCGCATTGATTTTGGCGGGATCTACATGTATACCTTGTTCGTTGACAATGTTTCCCAGAAATTGAACTTCCTTAAGCCAGAATTCACACTTGGAAAACTTGGCGAAGAACTGTACTTTCTTTAGGAGTTCCATTGTAAGACGGAGATGTTGTTCATGATTGGATCGTGTCTTTGAATAGATCAAAATGTGATCAATGAAAACAATGATGAACTTGTCCAAATAAGGCTTACAAACCCTATTCATCAAGTCCATGAAAAAATAGCAGGAGCATTCGTTAAACCAAAGGGCATAACAGTAAACTCATAATGACCATATCTTGTGCGAAATGTTGTCTTGGGAATATCTTCTTTGAGTACAAGAAGCTGATGATACCCAGAACGTAGATCAATCTTTGAAAAACAAGTAGCACCTTGTAGCTGATCAAAGAGATCAACAATGCGAGGTAGGGGATATCGATTCTTGATTGTGAGTTTATTGAGCTCACGATAATCGATGCACATCCTGAAAGATCCATCTTTCTTTTTCACAAATAGGACAGGAGCACCCCAAGGTGAAAAGCTTGGACGAATGAATCCTTTGTCAGAAAGTTCCGGAAATTGTTTAGATAATTCATGCATCTCAGATGGTGCAAGACGATACAGAGATTTAGCAACATGATTTGCACTAGGTACAAGATCAATACGAAACTCAACTTGACATGCTGGAGGTAAACCAGGTAATTCTTCAGGAAATACCTCAGGATAATCCCGAACAACAGGGATATCTTGAATAGACTTACCTTTGCTTTTCTCCTCTACGACATGTGCCAAGAAGGCCACATAGTTCTTTAGTAGGTATTTTTGGGCTTGGGTGCATGTCATGAGTTTAAGACTACTAGCAGGTTTCTCACCTTGAACTTCTAAGATCTCACCAGTCGAAAGTGGTATACGGACAATATTTTCAAAACAAACCACCTCTGCGTGGTATTTGGCTAACCAATCCATTCCTACTATAACATCAAAGCTCCCAAGTTGCATTGGCATGAGATTAATAGGAAAAAGATGGTTATTAAGGTTCAACTGACAATTTTGAAGGACAAAATCAAGTACAACGGGTTTGCCACTAGCTACTTCTACTGTCAAGGGCATTCCTAGTTTTGTTCTAGTCATGGAAAGCAAAGGCTCAAAAGCTAAGGATACAAAACTCTTATCGGCGCCCGAATCAAAGAACAGAAGCAGGTTGGTTGTTAACAAAGAACGTACCGTTCACCACCTCGTTGTCTGCATGCGCCTCATTTGCATTCATGTTAAAGACTCGTCCACGAGCCTGAGCCTGGTTTGCATTTGCCAACATCGGTCATTGGTTCCTTTAGCGGGTCAGATCCCCACAATTGTAGCAAGATCCAGGCGGATAGTGAGGTCGTGCAGGCTGCTAAGCAGGCTGTTGTGCAGGGTTTTGAGCTGCTTGATTCTGGGTAGGAGCAAATCGACAAGTATTGGCAAGATGACCCGATTTCCCACAATTGGTACAAATGTGGCACTGTACATGTGGTTGATGGTGACTGATGTATTGCAAAATACATCCTTTATTCGTGTATAGTTTGTATAGATTTCCGTTATTTCTAGTTTAGTTTTAGTTAGAATTGCGTGCTATTGATTATATTTGTGTTTTCCAGGTCTTGGTACATAAAGTTGCTGAAAATGGAGTGAAAACGAGCTACATTGCTTAAACACCAAGTCCCGGAACTATTTGGAAAGAGAGTTAGAATTATTTTGAAGATTTTGGGAGTTCAAGCTGGAAAATTCACGCATCTTTCTGTGGAAAAAGTGCCGTGGCATCGCGCCACGGCTAAAATGGAGTTATGTGGCGCAACGCCACCATTAAACAAAGAAAATCTGGATTCTTACATGGTGGCGTCGCGCCACCAAATTTTTTCTCACCCGTCGCGCGATGCGGTTGGCTGGCGAATTTTATTTGTTACTTGCTAGGGTTTTGTATATAATGACAAGATAAAAATTAGCATGCGGTTTTTGGATTATTTTCGAAGTATTTTGGCTTGCGGGAACCCTAGGCGATTTTCAGAGCAGATTTCACGGTTTTCGAAGTATTTTGGCTTGCGGGAATCATCCGGTTGAAGCTTGGAGCATAGGAAAGAGGATTGTTCGGGTCTTATCTCCCGATTTTCATTATTTTCTTGTTTCGATACTTTTACGATGAATTCTTCTTTTCAACTTGTTTTGTTTGTTTTAGACATCTTGTTTTCAGGCTAAAACATTCGTTACTACCTAGGTTAGATGATAGTTTAATAAAGTTTGGATTTTTAATGGTTTTCTATTGTTTGTTATGGATTGATCTTTGAAAGTAAATTATTCTAGAACCTCTGATTTGGTGCATATGCGTATTTACTTTTGATTGTTGATTACTTGCTGTTTCACATAAATTTTGGTGGATGTCTTTCACATAATGAATTTGTGTTGATTATTCGCATCTTTGCGGGTTCGGGTGATCTTTGGGTAAATCGGCCGATAGCCTTAGAAACAGTAATTAAAATACAATTAGAATTAAGTATTCTGCTTAACTTGTCGCTGAGAGGCTCGAGTTAGTTAGTAGGTCTCGGTGCAATATATAGCTAAGATAGGTTTTGAGAGAAGTCAGTTTTAGTTCCCTAATTGTATCTGAGTCTATTAAACCAAGTTAGAATCTAGGATTGCCTTAGACGGTCGCGCTGAGAGGTAGATATTCGTATTAGGGCACTTTTAGAGTCGTTAGAGGACTGAGAGGAAGTCTAACAATCGGTGTTCACAACAGCCTTGTAGGGTTTCTTAGGTTTCTTCCTGAGAAGGGTCGGGAAGTCTTAGCTTGAAATACCTTAGGGTTTAGTACTTCACGATCCCGATTCCATACTACAATAGTACCGTTAGAAATCCATTCCTAGTTAAACTGGATTCAAGCCTAGGTAGTCGTTAGTCTCATTTGAATTAAACCTTAGTTCTTGTTCGTGTCATAGCCTAATTTTATTTTAATTTCAATTTTAGGATTTTAGTAAACCCCCCCGCCCTAAAACACAACAATAGTTAAGTCGTGTCAGTGTCAAGTCAAAATATAGTCTTTAACATGATTAATTAGAGTCCTTGTGGGTTCGACATTCGGACTTGCTTTTCTTTGCTAGAGTCGACCGGTTTACTTGCCGGTGAGTAGTTTAGTCAAGTTAGAGAGTCTATATTATTATTACTTGAGTCTAAATTTAGGTATATTTTAGTTTATTTATTTGAATTACTTATTCCACATCAGTGACTATTACACTTGTTGCACATAGGTGCATTGCCAGCGTATTGTTTCTTTACTGGTGGTTGTGCAGGCTGATTTGGAGCTGCCTGGTTTGGTTGTGCCACAACGACAAAGTTCTTGGAAGCCTTTCGCTTCCTTGACTTCTTCAAAGACTCCGCTTTCTTACCCTTTTGTTTCTCATTTTTGTCAGACTGTTTCTTGTCACCCTTTCTGTGGAGCTTACCTTTCTTGACTTGAGAGTCAGTCAAGGTTGCAGCTAGCTCAATAGCCTGTCGGACGGTAGTAGGATTGCTACCAATGATGGTATCCTGAACAGGATCTGGTAGACCGTCAATGTACTTTTCGATCGCCTTGTCCAAAGGCATGACCATTGTTGGGCATAGCAAGCTTGTCACACCCCGATATTTACAGCTCAGCCCGGTGGGCTCGGTGGGGAGTATCGTGACATAAGATTGATATCGTCATAGTCAAACATATACAAAATAGCACAGCGGAAGTCTTTTGGAATATAAAATTTTATTACAACTCAATTGTCTGAAAATACCAAGGTAATAATTACAGACGAGCTTGTAATAATAATCCACAGGCGGATCATTAAATACAAATGAAGTTTACCAGACTAATGGCTTATGCGAAGGAGTTGCAAATTTCTCGTCTAACAAACCCGAGCAGCTTCCAGCCTATTTACGTATTTGTACCTGTCACTTAGACTTTTGAAAATACGTCAGTTTTCACTGGTAAATACAATCAACCGACACATTTTTGAAAATATTTTAAAAAATTGATCTAGGTGCATAAGGCACGAAAAATCTTTTATACTTGGGACAAACTATATCTCATGTTATCAGTTTTACATAACTTGCTCTACATACGGGGCCCGGACTATGCCGGTTCATGATTAACCGACACACCACTTATCCCTCTTTGGGAAAACCCACAAAGGAGTTATCAAAATTTATATCTTATTCCCGTTTTGGGGAATAGTCAACTATATCGCATCTGTCGGGTGTATGGCTACACCCCGTGCTTAGGTCGTGGCCATTGCAATTAATGAGTCAAGGATATTCAGGACACGGTCACATTAACCCCCAATGTTTCAGTCAAGTAATACGAATTAAAACGAGTTATGTGAATTTCCTGACACATAGGTCTTCGAATCACATACCCGACCAAGCGGTAAATATTTTACCGAATCCCAAGCCCGTATAGGTAAAATAGATTAAGAGTATTTACCTGAGCTAGCTCCTGTCTTAAATTGGATTTTTAATGGTTTTCTATTGTTTGTTATGGATTGATCTTTGAAAGTAAATTATTCTAGAACCTCTGATTTGGTGCATATGCGTATTTACTTTTGATTGTTGATTACTTGTTGTTTCAAATAAATTTTGGTGGATGTCTTTCACATAATGAATTTGTGTTGATTATTCGCATCTTTGCGGGTTCGGGTGATCTTTGGGTAAATCGGCCGATAGCCTTAGAAACAGTAATTAAAATACAATTAGAATTAAGTATTCTTCTTAACTTGTCGCTGAGAGGCTCGAGTTAGTTAGTAGGTCTCGGTGCAATATATAGCTAAGATAGGTTTTGAGAGAAGTCAGTTTTAGTTCCCTAATTGTATCTGAGTCTATTAAACCAAGTTAGAATCTAGGATTGCCTTAGACGGTCGCGCTGAGAGGTAGATAGTCGTATTAGGGAACTTTTAGAGTCGTTAGAGGACTGAGAGGAAGTCTAACAATCGGTGTTCACAACAGCCTTGTAGGGTTTCCTAGGTTTCTTCCTGAGAAGGGTCGGGAAGTCTTAGCTTGAAATACCTTAGGGTTTAGTACTTCACGATCCCGATTCCATACTACAATAGTACCATTAGAAATCCATTCCTAGTTAAACTGGATTCAAGCCTAGGTAGTCGTTAGTCTCATTTGAATTAAACCTTAGTTCTTGTTCGTGTCATAGCCTAATTTTATTTTAATTTCAATTTTAGGATTATAGTAAACCCCCCCCCCCCTTAAAACACAACAATAGTTAAGTCGTGTCAGTGTCAAGTCTAAATAAAGTCTTTAACGTGATTAATTAGAGTCCTTGTGGGTTCGACATCCGGACTTGCTTTTCTTTGCTAGAGTCGATCGGTTTACTTGCCGGTGAGTAGTTTAGTCAAGTTAGAGAGTCTATATTATTATTACTTGAGTCTAAATTTAGGTATATTTTAGTTTTTTATTTGAACTACTTATTCCACATCAAGTTTTTGGCGCCGTTGCCAGGGATTCTTGGCACTTGCGTTAATTACTTTGTTTGGATTTCAACTGATATCTATACGTGCTTTGTGTGTGTTTTTGAGTCGTAGGAGTCCAAGTAACTTTAGTGTCTTTTTATTTTTAGAGTCTTTTGTTGGAGTCGTCTTACTTGTTTGTTCTCGGTTTTGCAGTTCATACCCCACACGCGTTCTCAGGGACCAGTGAAGCCGCCGATCGACAAGTCGTCTTTCTCCACACCTAGTTTACAGGTTAGAAAATCCTCAACTTCATCTTCAGCCCCTTCTGACTCTACACTACAATCTAAACCACCGAACTTTGACTTCACCCCGAAGTCGTCACCCCACAACATCCCACCACCTTCCCGTCCAACTAGTCCACCACTAGTTCTCCAAATGGCCGAAAACCAAACTGTCCACCAGCGTTCCACCGTTGGTTTTTCCGCAAATTCACCCATCACCATCCCTGAAATCACCAATGACAAGTCCTGGCAAATTCTCTCATACATCATGACCGCCATTAACAACTCTTGTCAGTTCCACGGTCGTGATGATGAGGATGCACCTGCACATATCAACCGTCTCACCCGTCTGTGAAGCACCTTCAACATCGAAGGTGTTAATCTTGATGCCCGCTATCTCCAAGTCTTCCCTTTTTCGCTTGCTGGCCACACAGCCACATGGCTTGATTCGCAGCCAGCAGGTACTTATACCACTTGGGCTGGACTTAGAGATGCTTTCCTTGCTAAGTATTTCCCACCTGCGAAGGCATCTCACCTTCGAGATCAGATCCATTCATTCAGGATGGAGCCTGACGAACCATACCACTTAGCTTGGGAGAGGTTTCAAACTTTACTCTTGCGTTGTTCCCAACATGGGCTTTCGGATTGGGCTTTAGTAGAAAAATTTTACAATGGTCTCACCCTTGAGTGTAAGGCCCGATTCGACACATCTGCAGGAGGCCATCTAATGGGAAAGAAAACTGTGGCTGACTGCAATGATCTCTTTGAGAGCTTCGCTCATGCTGATATAGATCATAGTGCTACCAGGAGGAATTCCACTCCTGTGATTACTTCCTCATCTTCTCGAGGAGTAAACCAAGTTGTCTCAGACTCAAAGGTTGCATCTCAACTTGACTATATCACCAAAGAGTTGCTAGAAATTAAGAAGAAGGTCGATAGGTGCGAAGTTTGTAGAGGTGGTCATGACACTATAGATTGCCCAAACACTTACCCTAGAACATGTAGAGTATATAGCAGGTCAAAATAGGGGTCCAACTAACCCGTTCAACAATAGTAACTCCAATTGGCGTGCTAATAATTATCGCTCTTCAGGTAACCCCCTGGTTTTCCATCAGGTCAATATCAAAGTAGGGGGCCAGGTTTCTATTCTAGTGGAGGTTCGGGTCAAACAGGTCAATTTGCTAGTTCAGGTTCAGGTGCACAGTTCAGAGGTGAGGGGTCAAACCAAGAGGTTCAACCTAGGAATGGGGGGTCAAATAGTAGTCTGTCTAGGATAGAGGACCTTCTTACCCAGCTAGTGGTTAAGGATCAGGCTACCCAACGTACCTTAGAAGAACACGCTACATTCCTAAAGAATAACCATTCAAATTTCTTAGATCTTCAAAGGCAAGTTGGGGATATTGCACGCCAGTTGCAAGAACGACCTCCAGGTCAATTTTCGGCAAATACAAAGCCCAACCCATCTGGTACTTTGAAGGCAATTTTGACCCGTAGTGGTAGGACCTTAGGAGGGGTAGTGAGACCCGAGTGTGTTGAGGAAGAAGATGAGGACCCCGTAGATGAAGAAATTGAAATGGAGGCACCCGGTAAAGTGCAACCTAGGTTCATCCCAGCAAGTACCGCACACACCGGGGGGCCTTCAAGTGAGAAAAGTATAGGAAAAAGGCCCATACAAGTTGTTCCATCACCCACTGTTGATCTTTCCCGTGCTCCATTTCCCCCCCGTCTTAAAAACCAAACTTATTTCAAAGAGTACGGGAAATTTTTAGAAATCTTTAAGCAACTTAGAATTAACCTTCCTTTCATAGAAGCCCTCCAATCGATGCCTAAATATGCAAAATTTTTAAAGGACCTTCTAAAACGTAAGGATAGGTTAGGAGAGGTTTCTAACATTCCCCTTAGTGGATGGTGTTCCGCCGTAGTCTTGAACAAGGTTCCGCAAAAATTAACGGATTTCTGGACTTTTTACCATTCCATGCTTGTTTGGGAGTGATACCGAGTGTAGGGCCCTAACCGATTTAGGAGCGAGTATAAACCTAATGCCATATTCCATGTATGAGAGGTTAGGTCTAGGAGAGTTATCCCCTACACGTATGTCTTTGTCTCTAGCCGATAGATAAGTGAAGTATCCACGTGGCTTAATCGAAAACCTTCTAGTTAAAGTGGATAAATTCGTTTTTCCCGTAAACTTTGTCGTTCTTGATATGGAAGCCGATGAGAAGGTTCCTATCATTCTAGGACGCCCATTCTTATGTACCGCCAAGGCTATCATCGATGTCTTCGACGAAAAGATCACACTCCAAGTCAGTGAGGAGAGAGTTACTTTTGAGATAGCACGCTCCATGAAACACCCTAGTGGTTTCGATGATCTTAGTAGTCCTTGTCATTCGGTCTATTTCATAGAGTCTTTCTTATCATGTGTTGACCATTGCTTTGACTATATTAGTGGAGCCGATTTAGTTGAGGGTAAGATAGATGTGGTAGTTGAGAGGGTAGAGGAGGTTGTGAGTGAGAGTGAGGAAGTAGAAGAGACCGAGTGGGTCCCCGAAGTGCTAGAGTTGAGTGAGGTAAAAAGTGAGCTTGAGAGTACACCCTTGGAGAAACCCACCCCATTAGAACTTAAGGTTCTCCCATACCACTTAGAGTACGCTTTCTTAGGTGAGGGGTCCGATTTTCCCGTCATTATTTCGTCTAAGTTAGAGGAGGGGAAGAAGGGTAGGTTGTTAGAGGTGTTGAGAGAGAATAGGGAAGCCATTGCATGGCGACTTTCGGATATCAAGGGTATAAGCCCCGCCTATTGTACCCACCAGATACTCATGGAAGATGATTATAAGTCGGTGGTGCAACCTCAACGGCGCCTAAATCCGAACACGCAAGAGGTTGTTAAGAAGGAAGTTCTCAAGTTGTTAGATGCCGGGGTGATATACCCTATTTCCGATTCACCATGGGTTAGCCCGACCCAAGTCGTCCCAAAGAAAGGCGGGATGACGGTGATCATGAATGAAAAGAACGAATTAATCCCTTCTCGTACCGTTACCGGTTGGCGTGTATGCATAGACTACCGAAAGTTAAATGACACCACTCGGAAAGACCATTTCCCCTTGCCATTCATTGACCAAATGTTGGAGCGTCTAGCGAGTCAACAATTCTATTGTTTTCTCGATGGATTTTCGGGTTATTTTCAGATCCCAATCGCCCCGGAGGATCAAGATAAAATGACATTCACATGCCCTTACGGAACTTATGCGTATCGCCGCATGTCTTTCGGGTTATGCAACGCTCCGGCTACTTTCCAAAGATGCATGGTTGCTATATTCCAAGATATGCTTGAGACTTCTATGGAAGTTTTCATGGATGACTTCTCGGTTTATGGTACCACTTTCGATCAATGTCTTATCAATCTTGATAGGATGCTTAAGAGATGTATAGAGACAAACCTTATGTTGAATTAGGAGAACTGTCATTTTATGGTGACGGAGGGGATAGTTTTAGGTCACAAGGTGTCTAGAGAGGGGATAGAGGTGGATAGGGCCAAGATAGATACCATAAGTAGATTGCCTCCACCTACTAGTGTCAAGTCCGTTCGTAGCTTTCTAGGTCATGCGTGCTTTTATAGGCGTTTCGTTAAGGATTTTTCTAAGATTACGCGCCCCATGACCCGACTTTTAGAGAAAGATATACCTTTCGTCTTCGACAAAGAGTGCATCAAGGCTTTTGATTTTTTAAAGGAGAAACTCATTAGTGCCCCTATCCTTGTTTCTCCCGATTGGAGCTTGCCTTTCGAGCTCATGTGCGATGTAAGTGATTATGCCATAGGCACGGTTCTAGGTCAAAGAGTCGATAAACATTTTCATCCAATCTACTACGCGAGCAAAACTTTAAACGATGCTCAAGAGAACTATACCACCACGGAAAAAGAGCTCTTAGCCGTAGTGTTTGCGTTTGATAAATTTCGCTCATATCTCGTTCTTTCCAAAACCACCATGTTCACCGACCATGTCACTCTGCGCTTTCTTTTCCAAAAGAAAGACGCGAAGCCACGCCTCATTAGATGGATTCTTTTGCTCTCCGAGTTCGATATTGAAATTAAGGATAAAAAAGGAGCGGAAAACGTGGCCGCTGACCATTTGTCACATTTAGAGGATCCTTAGAGAGAGGAGGTTCATGAGGATTCAATAGGAGACACTTTTCCTCACGAAACCATAGACTTTGTTAGTGCCGAGGTAGAGGGTTTGCCATGGTTTTCGGATTTGGCAAATTATTTAGCGACCGGAGATATTGTGAGGGGCATGTCCTACTAACAAAAGAAAAAGCTTATTAGGGATGCTAGGAAGTACATTTGGGATGACCCGTACCTATTTAGGATAGGTGGAGATAGAGTGCTTAGGAGGTGTGTTTCAAAAGAGGATGGGATAGACATCCTTAGACATGTGCACGAGGGTTTAACTGGAGGCCGTCACGGGCCGAATGTGACGGCACAAAAGGTTTTTGATAGTGGCTTCTATTGGCCCAAGGTAGTTAACGATGCCATAGAGTTTGTTAGAACATGTGACCGTTGCCAACATACCGGCAACATCTCATCTAAGGATGAAATGCCCCAAAATCCCATCCAAGTTCTTGAAGTCTTTGACGTTTGGGGTATTGATTTCATGGGACCTTTCCCCTCATCGAGTGGGAATAGATACATCCTCGTGGCCATTGACTATGTCTCAAAGTGGGTGGAAGCTCAAGCTTTGCCCACTAATGATGCCCGAGTGGTGGTGAGATTTCTTAAAAAGTTATTCACACGTTTTGGAGTTCCTAAAGCTATCATAAGTGACCGTGGTACGCACTTTTGCAATTCCACCATGGAAAAGGCACTTGCTCGCTACGGTGTCACTCACCGTCTTTCTACTGCATACCACCCACAAACTAGTGGCCAAGTAGAGAATGCGAACCGAGGGGTGAAGAGAATTCTAGAAAAAACGGTAGGAAAAAGTAGAAAGGATTGGTCGGAAAAGCTCGATGACGCATTATGGGCATTCCACACCGCCTATAAAACACCGTTAGGAACCATGCCCTTCATGATTATGTATGGCAAAGCGTGCCATCTTCCGGTAGAGTTAGAACATAGAGCTTTGTGGGCATTGAAAACCGTTAACCTTGACCTCACCGAAACCGCAAGAAGAAGGTTCTTCCAAATCCATGAATTGGAAGCTTTAAGGGATGCCGCCTATGAACAATCTTGGAGTATCAAGGAAGAGACTAAGGCGTTGCATGATAGGAGGTTGCGAGGGTTGAAGGAGTTTAAGGTAGGTGATAGAGTGCTCTTATTCAATTCAAGATTGAAATTGATAGCGGGGAAGTTGAAATCAAGATGGACCGGACCGTATGCGGTAAAGGAGGTGTTTCCATACGGTACCGTTGAGTTGTATGACGAAGTCGATAAAAGTGTGTGGCAGGTAAATGGTCATCGATTAAAGCATTACTTGGGAGGTCCCATTGATACTACCGAGGAGGAATTAATTCCTCTAGAAAAGCTTCGTTTGTAGAGTATGTACCGTTTGTAAATTTCGCTAATTTTTCATGTTTCTCGTAGTTTTTTGTTTTTGTGTTTTGTGTGTTTGAGAAATTTTGCAGGAAACGTACCCTTGAAGAACTGAATTTGCGAAGAAAACGGCGTTCCAGGTAAGTCCCAACACTTAGAAAAAAATTGGGATGGTTTAGGGAAGGTTTGGAAAAAGTTAGAAATTTTTCTAAGTCCCAAAACTCAATTTTGGATGCAACATTCTGTTAAAAATCGTCCTTCGCGTCACACCACCACCAAATCCTCATTTGGTGGCGCTACGCCACCCCTAAGGTCACAAAAACACATTTTGAACCCCAACTGTTGAACCTTTTCACCTGAACCCCGCCGTGGCGCTACGCCACGGCTTACCCTTTATGTCTTGGCGCGACGCGACGTTATGAATTTCGAATTAAAACTCGTTTCAATCACCAGCTACCCCAAACACCCCAAAACCTTTTCTTCTTCCTCTCTACCGCCGATAACACTTCACCCACCCTAAACCCACCATATCTTAACCATTTGTCCACCATTTTCACCCCTCTTCCCACCAACGTAACCGGAACTCCACCCCGACAAAAACCCACATACAATTTCCACCATCCATCCGTCACATCTACTCGAATCGAGACCTTCCACTAACGAAAAAAATCATTTTTTTTCTTGCAATTTCACTGATTCAGGTACGTCTCTTGGCTCTCTTCTCTTATATATGTTAATCCGAGTCCTTGTTGAGTCAGTTGAGTCTAGGTATCGAGTCGGTTGGGCCATTTTTTCTTTTGGGTTTTGTGCTTAGTCAGTAATGATAGTTGTGATTGTCTATTCATCCGCGAGCCGGTCTCAGTAGTTTCGAGTCCTTGGGTCATAGTGTTTGGGTCTGTGGGTCCTATTCAGGTCAGTCTCGAGTCAAGTCGTCAGGTGGTGGTGTTGGTCCATAAGGTGTCGAATCAGTTGTGTTTAGATGCTTTGTTTGGATACGTTAGTAGTCGGGTCAGGTCTGAGTCTTGTGTCCTCAAGTCCTTTGTCTTATGTTTTTAATGTGGGTCGGTCTAGAAGTCTTAGTCCGTGTCGAGTCCATGATTGAATGCATTTGCTTGTATAGTTTAAGGTTGCGGCATGGGATTGGTTTGGGGCATTTGAGTATTCATTGGTTGCGGTTGGCTTGGTTTGGGTTTAATTTGCTACTTAGAAATAAAATTTGGTTTTTGTTTCAAAGTTTACATTGGCTTCGGGTGGTGTCGGTTTGGGATAGTGAATGTATTTGATTGTGGATTGATTGGTATGGTACATTGACACTTGAAGTTCCGATCTTGCGCATATAGAACTGAATTTTTGCATACGAAAGAAACCTCCTTTAACTAGGTGGAATTTTTTTTCGACGCTAAATTTGTTTTAAAAACTACTAAATGGCCGATTTTTAAGCGAGAATTGGACTTCCATGTCATTGTTAGGCACTTGTTTTTAATTGCGGACAATTAAAAGTGCCGAAGGGGGGTAGTGTACATTGAGTCAAGTTAGTGTCTTTGAGTCGTCTTAGTGTCGTTTTAGCCTACTCTTAGTCGTAGTTAGTCTTAGTGTCATTGTTTGGGTTTACTTGCACGTACAAGTGGTTTAAATTCGCCTGTACTCAATCTCCATTCGGGCGAGTTTAACTATCACTTAGCAATTGTAAACAGTAACCCATTTGTTTCAGAATTAGCAGCGAATGAAATGCTATACGGCTATTCTTTCTTTTTTCGAATTTTTTTTTTATAAAAATCCAAAAAATAAAAAATAAAAAAAATTTCAAAAATTCAAAAAAATTATAAAAATGAAAAATACCAAAAATAGTTTGTTATGACTGACTGTCTGCCTGTTTTTTCTTGATTATATCTGTTTTGCAAGCATGGCGAGCAGTTCAAGGAGCGGTAGGGCCCGGAAGAGGGCCGCGGGTCAGTCGGCACCGCAACAGGATCCGAAATTGAGAAAGACTGAATATCAAAGCTCCTATAATTTTATCCCGGGTATGAAAATGCTTAGAGCCAATCACCCTATACTGAAATTTGAGCCGAGTACAACAGAATGGAACAAGTATGATAAACTGAAGAGAACAGATTTACTTCAACACAAGGTTATAGATTGGTTGTGGTTGAGTGAGATAGGCTCGAAGAAGGAGGTGAGGGACCTTTTGGGTCAAAGGTTGATTGATGCATTGGAGTGTATAGAGCCTCAGTATGAGGAGTTGGTGCTAGAGTTTCATAGCACTTGGATGCACAAGGAGGGAAAGTTCGAGCAGGACACAGCTGTGTCCTTCAGTTTAGGTAGGCAGGTGTATGAGATGAATGTGGCAAGGTTTGCTATAGTGTCGGGGCTGTATACTGAAGAGGAAGTGAAGAGGCCGGAGTTTGTTACTTGTTTGCGGGGTGTTTATTCTAAGCCTAGGGATTGTGGTGTTGGAGCGACTGAGCTGCGAGAGTTCTGGAGTACGATTTCTGACCACCCGTTCACGACTACGAACCTGATCACTTCGATTCGTAATCCGGTTTATAGGTATGTGTTGAAGATTTTATCTACTACACTTGTGGGTCGGAAGTCGGGGGAGAACAAAGCGAATTGGATAGAGTTGTTTATCTTGATGTGTAGAGTGCAGAACAGGGAGATGAATCTGGCTACGGTCTTAGCAGATTCTTTTAGTAGGAGTCGTCGAGGAGGTCCTCGTACTGGTCTGGATATGGGCCCCTATATTACTAGGATTGCGTGAAATTTGGGGGTGTTTACCAAATATCTCCCTGAATTTCTACATGAGGGGCCCAGGACGGCGACATTTGGGATTAAGGAGTTGCAGCAGGCCGGTATAGTATCATCTATGGAGCCTTACGGCTGGGAGCCGATCAGGCAGGGGCCGCAGGTGCAGCCACCGGAGGGACATCTCGCTGAGGATGTAATGCTTCAGATTGATCCTCCACACTGACAGCGACCACCGCAGAGACACGAGCTGCCAGCACATCAGTACCCACCCAGACAGCCACCACCTACACCGCTTACCTTGGAGTCGTTCTCTGTGTATGTGGAGCAGAGGTTCGATAGGCTGGAGCACCTTATTTTGACTGGTCAGGATAGGCAGGAGGGTGCCCTCCAATATATGATGAGTATGCATAGCATGGGAATTCCAGATTTCTTCTAGCCGAGGCAGCAGGGTAGCTCGGCTGGTACTGAGGAGAGGTTTGATCCGATTCCCCCGATTCGTGTATTTGGAGAGGGCAGTTCAGGTGCAGGTGGTCGTGAGGAGAGCAGTCATGAGTCTGATAGCGAGCATGACGAGGATTAGTGTGGGGATATCATGATGATGCATGTGCAGCAACTGACTACTATATCTTTTGTTTGATTATTTTTCTTTTATGCTGTTTTTTATCCTCATTATCTGGTCTGTATGTATATTGATATACTGTGAACAAGTTAGTTAGGGAGGTTGGGTTGGTTGATGTTGAAACTACTAATATGTTGATGATATATATGATATGTTTTGTGTTGATGATTGATAGGTTGATTTATAGCCGCTTTCGTTCGCGTGTCCGAGGTTAGAGTTGTTTGCTGAGCGCGTTTCGAATTGGAGGGCTTATGTGGAAACGACTGGCACTTTGACAGTCTCACATATCAGCTAAGTCGTTTCCCTTTTTGTTGTTGTATTTTATTTATTTATTTCGTTATTTATTTCGTTATTTATTTAGTTAGTTCGTTAGTAGTTTTGTAGTTGTTTTTAGGTAGTTTGGTGTCGTATTTCCATGCTTGCATTAGGGACAATGCAATCTTTAAGTGTGGGGATGGGATACATGTAAATAATCGAGTCTTATATTGAAAAATACAAAAAAATTAAAAATTTGAAAATCCAAAAAAATCGAAAAATCAGAAAAATGTTCTTTGAAATGAGAAGTTTGCATATTTAAAACGGAAAATGATAGAAAAGATGAATTTTTGCTTGGGTTCGAATAATAATAATATGAGATTATAATAAATCGAGCTCGCGTCTAGTTAGGGATATGTGGATAGGCCCGGTTTTGGTTTTATGTCCCTTTGAGCTAATACACATTAATTGTCGGTCTGCTAGTGGGTTTTCGCCTGAGAAATATGGGAAATTAAAACTGCCGATAATAGTATAAGGGACACGTTATAAGTTAAAACTGTTAGAGTTTGTGATCATGTGAAAAAAATAGAAAAAAATAATAAAAAGTGAGCTAGAAACTGAATGAAAGTAGTGCATTCCTATGTAGTCTGGGTTGGGGATAGTGACTTTACAACCGGATTACCGCTAGGATGCGTGAAATCGACCGTGCAAAGAAAAGTAAAAAGTACCGAAGCTTAAGTAATCCGAGTTGGGGATAGCGACTCTACAGCCGGATTGCCTCTTGGTTAGGGAAAGCATCGTCTACGCTCATTTAAAGAAAAAAAAAGAAAGAAAAGCGAAAAAAAATGGAAAAAGAAAAAAAATTGATTGTAAACTCTCTTGGTTTTGATATAAGACGGTTCGGAATTGGTCCAGTGATTGTTCCTTTAGAAATATAAGCTTGAGGTGGGAGTAGGTGGACCGTAGATTCTAGTGTGAGGCCCTAGGTAGATTGACCGCACTTAAATTAAATTCACATGATAAGGGCTTAGGATCGGACTTGGGTTTAAAGGGACAAGTATATTCGCAATCGCAGCTAACGCAAGCCTTGGTTTTGGTAAGATATAAATAATTTTTGACCCAAGTGATTATTCGTCTCTGATTCTGTTGCATAATTCTTTTTCGAGGACAAAAAAAAAGAGTAAGTATGGGGATATTTGATGTATTGCAAATTACATCCTTTATTCGTGTATAGTTTATATAGATTTCCGTTATTTCTAGTTTAGTTTTAGTTAGAATTGCGTGCTATTGATTATATTTGTGTTTTCCAGGTCTTGGTACATAAAGTTGCTGAAAATGGAGTGAAAACGAGCTACGTTGCTTAAACACTGTTGGATCGTCGTGTGACCCTAACGAGTCAATCAGAAGAGTTTTTTATCCATATCAAAGGCGGAATCAGTGATATAGACGTGAAACAACTTAATTCATCTTAATTATCCTTTTATTAATGATTTCAAAGCAATCATGATCGTTTAACAAACTGGCAGCACCTCGGCTCTGAAATCAAGACCGTTACAAATGAATCAACCAGCTCAGTATTTATAGGGGATGTAATTTCGTACGAAATAGGTACTGGCTATTTCGTGCGAAATAACAATGACCTAATTTCGTACGAAATAGCTTAGTGTTATTTCGTGCGAAATTACACAAGTACACACAAACCCTAAATTTGATCCTGCTGAGCACTGGTTTATCCTATCTAGATACAAGACTCTATAAAGACGAAGTTAACAGACGTCTATGCACCAACAGACTCCCCCTTGGATGTTGACGAAGTCTTTAGCATCAAATCTTCAGTCTTTAGTCTTGATCTATCTTCGTCTCTGTTCAATTTGTCTGACATTGTAAGCATCCTTCAATCTCTATCTTCAAACTCCCCTTTGAATGTTAATCCAGAATGTAGACTCCCCCTTTCAATATCATGGAGCTCAAATTCTGGTTCAAACTTTATACTTTCTTTGCCATGGGGATCTTGTTTCCTGCTTCTCAAGAATATAACATTACAATCTATTGACTTATAACATCTTTTCTCGTTTTTATCAGTTTTAATAATCCACTTAAGTATCTAGGTCCAAGTTAATGACCCTAGGCACTTAATTTGTCTACCAAGTCCAACTTAATGACCTTGGTTGATCTGAGACAAAACAAAACTGACTTTTGTTCAACATTTTTCAAAACATTATCTTGAAAATTACAAGTTTCAACTTAATGAACTCGTTTTGACTTTTCATTTACAAATTTTTATCATATTAAGCTCACAACTCATCTTCCAGCTCAGAAACTTCCTGCATCTGCTTCAAACTTTGAATCTGAAGATCAACTTTCCACTTTGGTTTGTCGGAAAATAAAGAAGAAATGTAAAATCTTTTTGGATTTTGAATAAAGTTTCTAAACTAGAATGCTAAACAGAAATGAAATGCAGTAAATGTAAACTATTTACAAACATATTTTTGGTGAGCGTGTTAGGGAATCATATCAGCTTTCGACAAGTCACAAGTACCGTTAAGCTTTAATTACATACTTAGCATTAAACAATTCGCTTAGATTGTCGATATACTGATCCACTTAAATTCTCACACAATTTTCAATCTGTCCAGGATACGAATTTGGTGTATTAAGAAGTTAAACTTATTCATGTGTCCCACCTCTTGAATATACTCCCGTATCCAGAACCCAATATTCAGTTTTACAGGTGAGTATACCACAGATGATATCTGTAAGGGGTTAAAAATGCGAGGGCCGTGAGAGCTCAGGCTATTGCTTCCCGCAAAATCAGAGAGATGATGGCTTCGACTTTTGGTGTGTCCCCTTTAGAGGATCTTTTTTACAACAGCACATGATTAGCATTTTGCAATGTTTCATCATTTTTTATGCTGAGGGAGTTGCTATTATTTCAAGCAAGCGAAAAGTATTATACGGGGACTAGGCCATTGCTTCCGCAATATCAGAAGTCACGGGATAATACCCCAGATATCACTGAGTATAAAGACCTAGTATTTCAGAAAGAGGGATCTTTCAAACAAGATTTCAGGGGTTACCTATATATCCAAGTAGTGTTCCCCACGAAATAAGCAAGTAAAGATCTAGGTTTATATCCCGAACAAACCTACTAAATGTGTAAAAACCTATCGGCATATCATCAGCGAGACTGCTTAAGACTTTTAAACTTTACATATCTTTAGCATATTGTAACTGTCAAGCCGATGTACTATCATTTTCCCTTTTTACACAAGCTCTTTTTCCGTTTTCTATTGTTTTTGGATTTTGAAATATCTCATGTTTTTGTAATTTTGAATTTTTTTTACTGTTTTTGTATTTTCTGAAAAATATAACCTACTCCCCCTAAATACCAAAAACAATTAAAAATCGACAAACCATTGCAGATTGCTTCTCAACATCATCTACAGTAGTACCTTCATCTACGCCAAGAATCTCCTCCGACACCGATAAAAGCTTCATACCGTTCAATTTTAAAAGATATTAAAAACGAGTTTTATCAAACGCTTTGGTATGTAAATCAGCTTTTTGTTCGTCAGTGTGAATTTTCTCAATTCTTATCAACTTCTTCTCGAAACAGTCTCGGATGAAGTGATGACGAATTTCAATGTGTTTCGTTTTAGCGTGATGAACATGATTTTTTGTAATGTTTATCGCTGCCTCATTATTAACAAAGATAGGGGTGTTAAAAAATTGCAAACCATAGTCTCTCATCTGTTGCTGGATCCACAAGATCTGAGAGCAGCAGCTGCTAGCAGATACATACTCGGCTTCACATGTGGATAAAGCTACATAGATCTGCTTCTTGCATTGCCAGGTAACCAATCGTGGTCCGAAAAACTGGCACCCCGCTGTTGTTGACTTAGCGTTAACTTTGCAGCATCCAAAATCGGAATCGGAATACCCTTCGAGCGTGAAATCGCCTTCTCTTGGATACCACAACCCCAATGATGGAGTTCCTTTCAGGTAGCGTAATATCCGTTTCACAATCACCATATGCGAAGCTCTCGGGTTAGACTGAAATCTTGCTGCGAGGCAGGTTGGGTACATGATATCGGGTCTTGAAGCTGTCAAGTACATCAGCGATCCGGTGAGATCAGGGTTTATCCCATGGTTCATCGCTAATGGGGTGGAAGCTGGAGTAGAACCTGACATCCCAAATTTCTCTAAGATATCATGAACATACTTCGTCTGATGTATGAAAATTCCCTTAGGCAATTGATCAACCTGAAGTCCCAAGAAGAATTTCATCTCACCCATCGATGACATTTCAAATTTTTGCTTCATAACTCTTTCGAAATCTTTGCACAGATTTTCATTTGTTGACCCAAATATGATATCGTCCACGTATATTTGAACTATCAGAAGATTTCCGTCGACTTCTTTGGTGAAGAGAGTGGCATCCACTTTTCCACGGATGAAGCTGTTGGCAAGCAGGTGTTGAGACAGTGTCTCGTACCAAGCTCTCGTGGCCTGGTGTAAACCATACAGCGCTTTATCCAGTAAATAAACCTTGTCTTTGTGGATTGGATCGGTGAAGCCCGGTGGCTGTCCGACATATACCTCCTCTTTTACCTTCCCATAGAGAAACGCCGATTTAACATCTAGCTGATAAACTTTAAAACCTTTCCAAGATGCAAATGCTAGGAAGATTCTGATCGCTTCAAGTCTAGCAACCGGAGCATATACTTCAGTGAAATCTATCCCCTCCTGCTGACTGAAACCCTGGACTACGAGTCGAGCTTTGTTACGAATAATAACCCCTCAATCGTCTCTCTTACACTTGAACACCCACTTGGTCTTTATCTTCCTGTGACCATCAGGCAAGTCTACCTATTCCCACACTCCCAACTTCTCAAACTGACTCAGCTCCTCTTGCATCGCGTTGACCCAAGAATCTTCAGTTAGTGCTTCTTTGTATGTTCGCGGTTCAATCTGCGAAATAAAACAACTAAGTGAAAACTCAGTTTGTAACGAAGCAACTGTAGAATAAAAACAAGTAAGGCCTTGGTCAATTTGACGTCTTGTGCGAACGCCTGATTGTAATTCTCCAATAATCAGCTCTTCTGGATGGTACGAAAGAGTTCTCGGCATCACCTCGCCTGGAACATCTACCTCGCCTTCCAAATTTGTGACATTCTGATTTGCACCTTGTTCACTGACTGGAATTGTTTGACTTGATATCTGGATCTGCTCCCCCTCAGAATCTGAATCACCACGATCGAATATAGGTCTATCATCAGATCTTGATTATCGTTGACAGCCGTCTGATTGTTAAGAGATTGTTGAATATCATCATGTTCTCCAGCATTACTAGGACCGGTTCATCGTCATTGGAAGCTCGAAATTGTCGTCTAGAATACTCAGCTGGGAATCTTTCTTGTGATTCTTCATACTCTCTCAGAATATCTAACTCATCAAAGAAATCAGCTTCTTCTTCTATGTCAAACGAATCCCACAGTGTATCGTAATTAAAACGCCATGAGTCGCCGGGATTCTGAGGTGGCATGGTATAACTTTGACACTCAACATTATGTGCTTCGATGATCCGCTTCAAGCTTGGAACAAAGACTCGTTTCAATGGACTTGCATAACCCACGAAAATTCCTTCAATGCTCTTTGCACCAAATTTACCAAAAGGTTCTAGAACTGTACAGGGAGACCCAAACGGTTCCAGATACTTCAGGTTAGGTTTGCGGTTATTGATCAGCTCAAAACATGTCTTGTTGAATTTCTTCACTGTAAGAACCCGGTTGAGTGTATAGCAAGCGGCTGATACTGCTTCTGCCCAAAAGTTGACTGGTAATTTCGAATCAGCAAGCATCGTCCTAGCCGTTTCTATTAGCGTCCTGTTCTTTCTTTCAGCTACTCCATTTTGCTGCGGAGTATAAGGATCACTAAATTCTTGCAATAAACCTCTCTCATCACAATATTCTTCCATCTTGTTGTTCTTGAACTCTGTACCGTTGTCACTCCTGATTCTTCTGATACGGGTTTGGTACAAGTTTTCAATTTTTCTGAACAACGTCATCAAACTTTCAAATGTCTCATCTTTTGTTTTTAGAAATGATACCCACGAAAATCTCGAGTAGTCATCTGTTACTACTAGACAGTAGAGATCACCTGTTATGCATTTGACGTTCACTGGACCAAACAGATCCATATGAAGTCTCTCTAACGGTCTCGAGACTGAGTTAACCTTCTTCCCAGGGTGAGATTTCTTCTTTTGCTTGCCTTTGACACAGCTAATGCACTCCCCCTCAAGATGAAAACCTTTTACATGAACACCAATTACTAAGTCATTATGCACCAGGTGATTCATTTTTCGCAGGTGAATGTGACCCATCTTTCGATGCCACAATTGTGATTCTTTTTCCGTCGCTCTTGACATAAAACAGTGAGCTTGACCCATGGTAGTAGTTGCTACACTCATGTCCAATACGTACAGATCATTGACTCTGGGTGCTCTCATGATAACCCACTCTTCGGGAACAACAAATCATGGTTTCAAGATCAAACATTCCTTATCTGTAAAGTGCGTTGTATACATACGATCACAAATCTGAGAGATGCTCAGAAGATTGTTTTCAAGCACGGCGATGTAGTTTACTCTTTCAAACGTGACAATACCATTCGATAGAGTTCCTTCACCAACTATTCGACCACCTTGATTGCCTGCAAAACCTACATAACCTCCATTAAACCCTCTAACATCATACAATAGGGTCTTCTTCCCCTTCATGTGCCGAGAAGCTCCACTATCCATAATCCAACGTGAAACGGATCTTGGAAGCTCCTGCACATATCACAATCATTTAGTTAGATTTTGATGCCACCCAAGCCTCTTTTGACTCAGGTAGCTTGACTTTGATATGAGTTTTAGCAGTGTAAAGTGGCGGAAAATTCTTGTCATTCATCTTTAAGCTCTCCTCAGACCCAATCTCAACCTCTTTGTATAGAAAGAAATCATTTTTACGAGGTTGACCAGATGATTGGTCTTTCTTTGGTGTAGACTCTTGTTTCTCAAGTTTCTCATAGTAATCCACAGGAACATTCATCTTTACCGAAATGGTAGAGGATGATTGTTTTTCCGTCTCAGAAACCGTTGGTTTTGGAGAACTTGATTTCTTGTCAACTGATTTTGGTTTCCATGCTTGTTGAGGCGAAGCAACCCGTTTGTAAAACTTATCAGTTTTAGTTACCACATTTTTTACGGGTTCAGTTTTAATTTTTGTGTTTTCATTTTTCAAAACTTTCTTCTCAACAACCATTGGAACTTTTCCTTTTGCATTAGCTTTCCTTTTCTGACTCTCAACAACTTCAGACTTAGGCTTTAAGTTGGTGCAATTTCGTGAAATGTGTCCAACTTTGTTGCACTTAAAGCATGTACGAGTATCAACTACCCGACTTGTGCCTCCGGTCTGAGACTGTGAGGCCTTTTCTTCAAAAAATTCTTCATTTGATTTTGAAAAAAATTCAGATTCCTGCTCGGAATGAGAACTCGAGCTTTTTACAAACACCTTTTTCTCAACAAACTTCTTGTTTTGAAAATTCCTTCTTTGATAATTCTTACCACCCTTATAACCACCCGACCATTTGTTTTGATTGTTGTTAGAAAAACGCGGTGATATAATAGGTTTCTTATAATAAGACTTATCTTTTTCAAAGTTCAAATGCCTCTTGGAACGTTTCAAACCTTCGATCCCAGACACATCAATCTCAACCAGTTTAAAAACATTTTTCAATTTATCCACATTCAAATTTTCCAAAGAAAAATCATAATCCGAATACAACTTATCAGATCCCGCCATCTTGTACATCACAAGATTAGGTTCTTCATTTAAGTTGTTTTTGGATTTTGATTTTGGAATATATTTGTCCAAAAAGCATTCATCATCCTCAGTAGTGTCACTTTCAGACTTTAAAACATTTTCAACCATGCTTTTCACAACTTCAGATTGGACACTATCTTCATCAGATGATGTGGTAAATGTGACATCAATCGTGTCTGGAAGCTTAACTTCATTTTCTTCTTCATCATTAACCAACCCTGATTTTTTCTTTGAAAAATTATTTAACACTGCCGGTGGAACCTGATGAAACCCAACCCTGGTTCCATCAAAGTATACATCTTCGCCTGCTTTGTTCTTTCCGATTGGTTTAGGAACGATATGTTGAAGAACAAAACTTGCGGAGTTGTAACTGTTTAGTTTCAACTGGATGCGTTCATTCTCAATTTTAACTTCTTGAAACTGAAGCTTCAACTTAGCAATTTCATCCAGTTGTTGATTAATTTGCTCTTCTTTTACCCTAAGAACTCCGGTCAGTTGAAGATTTTCTTTTGTTGTTTTACCATTTCTTTCATCAGAATCTTTTACCGTTCGTTTTAATTTCTCAAAACTTTCTGAGAGTTGATGATTTTCATTAATTAGTTTTTCGTTTTCTTTCCTAATTCTTTCTACGTCAATTTTATCATTTTCAATTTTCTCAGTTAAATCTTTTAATCGTTCATTTGAAGCTTTTAACATTTGTCACGGTTTAAGATCTGATCTTCAACATCTCTGACCTTTCCTGTCAGTTCTTCAACCTTTTTACCATTGAGGTAAGCAACTGTACTACAAACCTTGCAATCTTTCATGCAATTTTTGCAGTCACTCTCAGTTTTAGCTTTCTTACCTGTTTCATTGGTTGCATCAATCTGACTGACCTTGGTTTTAGACTCAGTGCCAGAACTAGAAACTACCTCTAGCTCTTTCGCAGCAAGCACTCTGTCAGCCATCTTCTTCAAATTCTCAGCCGTGAATTCTTGTGACGTGTCAATAATCCCGTCATCAATTTTCTTTGGCTGCAACTCCTTCTCTTTTTCTTTTTCTTTTTCATCACCTCCTCCCCACCACATTCTTTGGTTAGCTTCTTCTTCTTCTTCTTCAGCAATTTGCTCGGTGAGAGTTTCAACACTAACAGAATCAGGTTCAACAACAATGTTTCCTTTGGGATCAAGATAACATTCTCTATCAGCATCCCATCTATTCGCCCTTTTTGCTTCTTTATATGTACAATTTTTTTAAGTACGAAAGTATTTCATTCCACACGACAAAGGGCAATTACAAAGCAATGGTAGGTAGTCGGGCAACAAGTTGCGCCGCCACCCCCTTTTGAATAGAAAAACCAATTCTACTAAATAGATTATATATTTTATGTCTTGAGCTTTCATCTTTCTGTTGATGTATTTCTCTTCTTCTGTTCTGCTATCTTTGAAAGGAACAAGCTTTGTCACAAACGCATAGCCCACTGCATCCTCTTCTGGTAGCAGTTCACTCCAATCGAAACCTTCGTCATCATGAATAACAGCAAGTGCTCTTGATTTTTCTTTAGGGGTATCTTCTAGCTGCTTCATTCTGGGAGGTTCAGATTTGTTCTGATGATAAATTGCTCTTTTGTAATAATCCTCTCTGAATGGATTTGCAGTATCATCAGCAGGTGCATTTCGACATTCACGTTTAAAATGTCCCTTTTGTTTACATCTGAAGCACGTGACCTTTGATTTATCAAAACCAAGTTTTGTGGAAGGTCCGCCAATAGAATGTCTGCCTGTAATCTCCATGAACCTTTGAGCTCGTCTAACCGCACTAGCCATACACCATCTGATATCTATCAATTCCATCTCTTCTGGGTCGATCTGATCATAGTCCTCCTTGGTGAGGTTAGTGTTTCCTATCTTGCCCGCAACAAGGCTTTCATATGATTCTAGAACAGACGCTAAAAACACCATTTGCTGCTTTGCGGATTCTTCACTGAAATTTTGAGCATTCTTGAGATCCACAGCAATGTTACATTGAAACAAATTCTTTGGAACTGATTGACTTGAAGTAGTTGACGATGAACCTCCATGATAACCACTGCTTGAACTTTCTTGATTTGACGTGTTAGAACTTTCGGCTGAGAAAGCTGTCTTAGGAGACACAGTCTTCGGGATCATACTACCTCGATAATACAGCTCAACATTCTGCTGATATGAAGAATTATTGACTTTGTTTGATTTCTTGATCTCCAATTCATGACTCTCCAATCTTTCGATTAACAGATCAACCGTCAGATCCTCCAACTTTACTGTATTCTTCAGCATCAAAGCAAAGTACTGCCAGTCTTTCTCATCAGGCAGTGAGTCAAATAGTTTGTCAACCAATTCTTCTTGAGTGTACACGATTCCATGTCTTGCAAGTTCCAGCTTCAAATGCCCAAATCTTTTAATCATCTTTGACACTGATTCGTTTTTCAAACATCCAAACAAATCGAATTCTTTTCTTAACAACTTCTTTTTGTTTTTAACAATTTCGGCACTACCCACACATTTCACTCTTAGTTTCTCCCATAGATCTTTCGAATTTGTTTACTCAATCAATGATATTATGTCGTCTCTCACAGACTGATGAAGCAATGCAATGCACTTTTGCTCAGCAACAAATCTTTCTATATCAGTATCTGCTATATTTTCATAATCCGATCTTCCCATATTGAAATCATTCTTCATGCTCTTCCAACTGGGATACGCAAACGCTTTTAGCCATTCTTCAAACCTTTTAGCCCATCTATTGTATTCTTCAATCGCCATCAGTTTGGGAGGTTTGTTGTATGTGCCATATGCACTCTCCACACTCAAAGCATCAGACAGGGTTTTCTTTGCACTCGAATTAGAAGCATTTTCATTTGTGTTGTTTTATGTATCATCTCCGGTGTTTCCCGTGAAAGCAAACATGTCACTGAACGGATTCATAAACTCATCCATCTTATCTGATACAGTCAACAAACACTTAATTTTTTTTTTATTTTAACAAAAACAGTTTCAAACGAAATCAGTTCAAGCGAAATAACAGTCTTCAAATGAAAACAGATTTCAAGCGAAATAAGCTTTCAAACGAAATACTCTTCACACGAAATACCCTTCACACGAAATAGCAAATTTGGTGCGAAACAGAGGTTCCAAGCGAAATAAGGTCTAATTTCGTGCGAAATTAGGTTCACAAACTTGATTTCGTACGAAATAAGGAACTGTATGCTAATTTCGTGCGAAATACTCTAATTTCGTATGAAATAAGACACCCAAAGTTAATTTCGTGTGAAATACGAGCTGACTATTTCGTGCGAAATTAGGATGACATCAGCATGTCGGCCACCATTTTGTCAAATTGATCCGGTTTTTGTTCAAAATTTTGTCCATTCTTTCAAGGATTCATTAAAACAGTGTTTTCCGTGATATATGTGAAATTCAATCCATTTTTTCCGTTAAATCTCGTTTAATTTTGAAAAGAACGAGTAGAAGTGATGAAAACAAGCTGAATTGGTATAAACTCTTCTTCCTGAGCTCTGATACCACTTGTTGGATCGTCATGTGACCCTAACGAGTCAATCAGAAGAGTTTTTGATCCATATCAAAGGCGGAATCAGTGATATAGACGTGAAACAGCTTAATTTCTCTTAATTATCCTTTTATTAATGATTTCAAAGCAATCCTAATCATTTAACAAACTGGCAGCACCTCGGCTCTGAAATCAAGACCGTTACAAATGAATCAACCAGCTCAGTATTTATAGGGGATGTAATTTCATACGAAATAGGCACTGGCTATTTCATGCGAAATAACAATGACCTAATTTCGTACGAAAGAGCTTAGTGCTATTTCGTGCGAAATTACACAATTACACATAAACCCTAAATTTGATCCTGCTGAGCACTGGTTTATCCTATCTAGATACAAGACTCTATAAAGACGAAGTTAACAGACATCTATGCACCAACAAACACCAAGTCCCGGAACTATTTGGAAAAAGAGTTAGAATTATTTTGAAGATTTTGGAAGTTCAAGCTGGAAAATTCACGCATCTTTCTGTGGAAAAAGTGTTGTGGCATCGCGCCACGGCTAAAATGGAGTTCTGTGGCGTAGTGCCACCATTAAACAAAGAAAATCTGGATTCTTACATGGTGGCATCGCGCCACCAGATTTGTTCCCACCCGTCGCGCGACGCGACGGGGTTGGCTGGCGAATTTTATTTGTTACTTGCTAGGGTTTCGTATATAATGACAAGATAATCATCATTAATGACAACTTACAAATTCAAGAAACCCTAGGCGATTTTCAGAGCAGATTTCACGGTTTTCGGAGTATTTTGGCTTGCGGGAATCATCCGGTTGAAGCTTGGAGCATAGGAAAGAGGATTGTTCGGGTCTTATCTCCCGGTTTTCATTATTTTCTTGTTTCGATACTTTTACGATGAATTCTTGTTTTGAACTTATTTTGTTTATTTTAGACATCATGTTTTCTGGCTAAAACCTTCGTTACTACCTAGGTTAGATGATAGTTTAATGAAGTTTGGATTTTTAATGGTTTTCTATTGTTTGTTATGGATTGATCTTTGAAAGTAACTTATTCTAGAACCTATGATTTGGTGCATATGCGTATTTACTTTTGATTGTTGATTACTTGCTGTTTCACATAAATTTTGGTGGATGTCTTTCACATAATGAATTTGTGTTGATTATTCGCATCTTTGTGGGTTCGGGTGATCTTTGGGTAAATCGGCCGATAGCCTTAGAAACAGAAATTAAAATATAATTAGAATTAAGTATTCTTCTTAACTTGTCGCTGAGAGGCTCGAGTTAGTTAGTAGGTCTCGGTGCAATATATAGCTAAGATAGGTTTTGAGAGAAGTCAGTTTTAGTTCCCTAATTGTATCTGAGTCTATTAAACCAAGTTAGAATCTAGGATTGCCTTAGAAGGTCGCGCTGAGAGGTAGATAGTCGTATTAGGGCACTTTTAGAGTCGTTATAGGACTGAGAGGAAGTCTAACAATCGGTGTTCACAACAGCCTTGTAGGGTTTCCTAGGTTTCTTCCTGAGAAGGGTCAGGAAGTCTTAGCTTGAAATACCTTAGGGTTTAGTACTTCACGATCCCGATTCCATACTACAATAGTACCGTTAGAAATCCATTCCTAGTTAAACTGGATTCAAGCCTAGGAAGTCGTTAATCTCATTTGAATTAAACCTTAGTTCTTGTTCGTGTCATAGCCTAATTTTATTTTAATTTCAATTTTAGGATTTTAGTAACCCCCCCCCCCCTTAAAACACAACAATAGTTAAGTCGTGTCAGTGTCAAGTCTAAATAAAGTCTTTAACGTGATTAATTAGAGTCCTTGTGGGTTCGACATCCGGACTTGCTTTTCTTTGCTAGAGTCGACCGGTTCACTTGCCTGTGAGTGGTTTAGTCAAGTTAGAGAGTCTATATTATTATTACTTGAGTATAAATTTAGGTATATTTTAGTTTATTTATTTGAACTACTTATTCCACATCAGTGACTGTTACACTTGTTGCACAAAGGTGCATTGCCAGCGTATTGTTTCTTTACTTGTGGTTGTGCAGGCTGATTTGGAGCTGCCTGGTTTGGTTGTGCCACAACGGCAAAGTTCTTGCAAGCCTTTCGCTTCCTTGACTTCTTCGAAGACTCCGCTTTCTTACCCTTTTGTTTCTCATTTTTGTCAGACTGTTTCTTGTCACCCTTTCTGTGGAGCTTACCTTTCTTGACTTGAGAGTCAGTCAAGGTTGCAGCTAGCTCAATAGCCTGTCAGACGATAATAGGATTGCAACCAGTGATGGTATCCTGAACAGGATCTGGTAGACCGTCAATGTACTTTTCGATCGCCATTTCCAAAGGCATGACCATTGTTGGGCATAGCAAGCTTGTCACACCCCGATATTTACAGCTCAGCCCGGTGAGCCCGGTGGGGAGTATCGTGACATAAGATTGATATCGTCATAGTCAAACATACACAAAATACCACAGCGGAAGTCTTTTGGAATATAAAATTTTATTACAACTCAATTGTCTGAAAATACCAAGGTAATAATTACAGACGAGCTTGTAATAATAATCCACAGGTGGATCATTAAATACAAAGGAAGTTTACCAGCCTATTTACGTATTTGTACCTGTCACTTAGTCTTTTGAAAATACGTCAGTTTTCACTGGTAAATACAATCAACCGACACATTTTTTAAAATATTTACAAAAATTGATCTAGGTGCACAAGGCACGAAAAATCTTTTATACTTGGGACAAACTATATCTCATGTTATCAGTTTTACATAACTTGCTCTACATACGGGGCCCGGACTATGCCGGTTCATGATTAACCGACACACCACTTATCCCTTTTCGGGAAAACCCACAAAGGAGTTATCAAAATTTATATCTTATTCCCTTTTTGGGGAATAGTCAACCATATCGCATCTGTCGGGTGTATACATACACCCCGTGCTTAGGTCGTGGCCATTGCAATTAATGAGTCAAGGATATCCAGGACACGGTAACATTAACCCCCAATGTTTCAGTCAAGTAATACGAATTAAAACGGGTTATGTGAATTTCCTGACACATAGGTGTTCGAATCACATACCCGACCATGCGGTAAATATTCTACCGAATCCCAAGCCCGTATAGGGAAAATAGGTTAAGAGTATTTACCTGATCCAGCTCCTGTCTTAAATTGCAAGATTTATAATTACTCAGCCGTATTCAATTAAGTAAGCGTAGGTACAATTTACTGGAAGGCTCTAGTCTGGAATGATGGTATAAATAACCAATTAGAATACCAACGGGCCTTATTTAAGTCATAGACTTACACCGGCTAGCTTAAAGTATTAATAACAATACGATACACTAGATTAAGCGATGACCGGAATAGAATGAAATTTAGACCCAACAAGTATGAAGACTTGTATAATATGGGTAAACTAAATACATTCTGGATTTTGAAATAAAAATGATTAGATTAAACCCGTTTCGGTAAACTTACGTAAACTAGTTATGTAAGTCCAACCGTACGCGTATAAGCGCTCACGAGCAACCGGATGAGACATATACAAGTTTCACAAGTCATTATGCTTAAAACATGTTATAATATCAGTAGGATACTAACATGTATGCCCATTAAGGTTTTAAAACCTAATTAAGCCTCATAAGGGCGTTTTGGTCATTTTCTGATTTATAAAAGGAGCTTGCAAGTAAGCTGATGTTATGGTCATAAACATTCTGGAAAAATATTTGATTTATGATATACTATCAGTTGGATATCGACTATATGTGTGGTTTATGCTTTAAAACCAAACTATGCACCATAGGGGCATTTTGGTCCTTTCACACATAGTTTTAAGGACTTATTTGGGATTCTTAGTTCGTGACTTATACCTGCTATAAAAATATTTAAAATGATTTATAAAATCAGTCGGTAACAAGTCTTGGGTTATAAGTATGGTTTAAAACCATATTATGCACCTCATTGGCTTAAAATACAATTTATTTGCATGCCCATGTATGCTTAAAACCTTATTTTTAGCGAAAAGGGCAATTTAGTCAACTTTAAGCATAATAACGGAACTTGCAATATAATATCGGATTACTATATGACATGTAATATAACCTTAGGGAGTTATACTACATCATATTACGATCCTAACGAAAACTTAAATTAGTAGCGAACTAGTTCTAATTTGGTTAATAAACGAAAGTCAAAGCAGAAGTCAAACTTCGTGACTTTCGGTTGCGAACCGACCCTAAAACTGGAATTGACGAGTTGAACATGTTTACACATGTTATAATAATTATTACCGAGTTGTTTAAGTGATAAAACATATTTTAGAACACTTTTAAAGTCAAATCACAATTATTTTAAAAATTGGCCGTTGACTTTTTAAAACAATATTATGTTGACTCGTCAATTGACCAAGCAAACATGATTCTTAGGAGGTGCCCCTTTGAGGGATTAACACCTACCTAATTACGATCATGTAGCCATGTTCGTTGTGAACCGTGGCTTGACCGTTTAAGGTCTAACTAAATGTCAAAGCGTTTATCGTAAACGCTTGACTTTTCGGCTTTGATAGCCAAAAATATAACTGGTCACGAAAGGATCACTCACAAGTGGTCCTAAGGACTGAAGAAAACTCAGAGGGTGCTCCCAATATGCTCAGGAACTCCCATAAGAGAAGATAGGAAGAATTCAAGAAGGGTGCACGTTTAAACAATGAAACCATACACCTATTTATAGTGTTTGGGAACTTCCTAGGATCATGCCAAGTGTTATAGGGCTCTCTAGGATCATTCCAAGTGTTATAGCAGCTGTTAAAACCATCAAAGAGTCCCTGGATTCGAGTTATGAGTATGAAGGTGGTATGTGTGGTGAACAAGGAAAGAACCTGCACCTGGCACAACTATTCCGTGAAAACGGACCCGTCGCGTCGCGAGACGGGAATAGAGGGAGGTGGTCGCGTGGCGCTAGCACACTCACCAGGTTTCAAAAATTGTCAAGTTTAGTCCGTGGTCCTCTAAAACTCTTAAATACTTCATTTTTAACACCTTTAGTCCCTCTAAGACAATTATAGTTTTATTTTTTGGCATTTTGATCTTCGAGGTAGGTTATAAATATTCCCGAGAGTGTAATCAACATCGTTAAGCTTCGGGTTTCGTTAAAAGGTCACTCAGAGGTAAAATTAACATGTTGACGCTTTTAACCCTTCGTCGCGCAAACTTTTGAATTTATCACAAACGGTTTCGATTATCCAACAAGTGGCTTAATATGAGAATACGAATACCGTGCAAGGTCATTCAGAGACTTAGTTTAAGCATGTTGGCACTTTTAGTCCCTCCACATTCATAGTTTTTGATTTTTGATGAAATTAGTCCCTCATAGTCAACGTTTAACTTTATTAGGGTTTAGTACACGTGTCAACATATCATTGGACACGGTTTTTTGAGGTTTTACATCCTCACCCCCTTAAAAGAAATCTCGACCTCAAGATTTTCTCAAAAAGATAGGAATACTCCTGTCACGTAGTGAACACGACCTCCCATGTATAATCAGGGCCTACGGCATCCCGCTTAACCTAAATAATAGGTATATGTTTTCATCGGAGCTTC
>JARYGA010002254.1:0-22077 GCA_030545235.1 Helianthus tuberosus | reverse complement strand
CAAATCCTATCGCTAGAGCGCCCTACCGCCTCGCACCATCCGAAATGCGCGAACTCTCGAGTCAGCTCTAGGAATTGCTTGATAAAGGCTTTATCCACCCTAGCACCTCTCCATGGGGCGCGCTTGTCCTTTTTGTCAAAAAGAAGGACGGATTGTTCTGGATGTGCATCGACTACATGGAATTGAATAAGCTTACCATCAAGAATCGCTATCCCTTGCCTCGAATCGATGATTTATTTGATCAATTACAAGGTGCTACATGTTTCTCGAAGATTGATTTATGCTCAGGATATCATCAGTTACGCATATAAGAGGAGGATATACCCAAAACCGCTTTTTGAACCCGATACGGTCACTACGAGTTTGTTGTTATGCCCTTTGGTTTAACCAACGCACCCGCGGTTTTCATGTATCTGATGAATCACGTGTGTAAACCTTTTCTAGACCGCTTCGTCATCGTGTTTATCGATGATATCCTGATCTATTCAAAGTCGAAAGCCGAACACGCGCAATACCTACGTTTGGTTCTCGAACTACTCCAAGGGAATCGACTCTTTGCCAAGTTCTCCAAGTGTGAATTATGGCTAGAGGAGGTTCAATTCCTCGGTCACATTGTCAATGGTTAAGGTACTCATGTCGATCCTGCGAAGATAGAAGCAGTTAAGAGTTGGATTACACCAAAGAACCCATCTGAAGTCCGATCGTTTCTCAGATTAGCGGGCTATTATCACCGATATATCGAAGGATTCTCTAAAATCGTTGTGGCGCTTACTTCTCTCACGCATAAGGACAAGGTTTTTGTTTGGGGAACCGAACAAGAGACTGCCTTTCAAACCCTCAAGCACATGCTCTGCAATGCCCCTGTGCTCGCCCTACCCGACGAAAACGATGACTTCATAGTCTATTGTGATGCCTCTAACCTTGGTCTCGGTTGTGTTCTCATGCAATGGGACAAGGTTATCGCGTACGCCTCTCATCAGTTCAAGATCCATGAGAAGAACTATACAACCCACGATCTCGAGCTTGGTGCAGTTGTTTTTGTGTTGCAGATTTGGCAACACTACCTTTATGGAACCAAGTGTACGGTCTTCACCGACCACAAGAGCCTCCAACACATATTTAGCCAAAAAGAGCTGAATATGCGCCAACGCCGATGGGTTGAACTACTCAACAATTACGACTACGAGATTCGTTACCATCCTGGTAAAGCAAATGTCGTAGCCGATGCGCTAAGCAGATGAAGCTATTTGCATAGCGTTCGTAATACTCAAGCCCAGCACAATCTCGAAGCTCTTATACTTGACACTCAACATGCTTGTTTTACCGAACGCACTTTGAAGAAGGAAAGGATTATCATTAATGGCGAACACCTAGTGAACAAATTGAATGGTATATTTCATTATCTAGACCGAATTTGGATTCCCAAACGCACCAACTTATGATAGATTCTACTAGACGAAGCCCACAAGTATCGATATTCTATTCATCCCGGTGCAGATAAGATGTACCATGACCTGCGCTACAGGTACTGGTGGCCGGGCATGAAGAAGGATATCGATGTCTATGTTTCGAAGTGCCTAACTTGTTCAGAGGTCAAGGCCGAGCATCAACGCCCATCTGGTTTACTCGTCCAACCCGAGATCCCTATGTGCAAATGGGAGAGTATAGCTATGGACTTCATAACGAAACTTCCGTGCACGCCATCAGGTCATGATAGCATCTGGGTTATCATTGATCGTCTTACTAAATCTGCTCATTTTCTGCCGCTACGAGAGGACTTTAAGGTAGAACGATTAGCATGGATCTACACCGATGAAATTATATGTCGACACGGGATGCCTCGTGACATCATCTCTGACCGCGATGGTCGGTTTACCTTACGCCTTTGGGAAACGTTTCAATCTGCTCTCGGTACTACTCTTAATCTAAGTACCACTTTCCACCCCCAAAATGACGGTCAGACTGAAAGAACGATTCGTACCCTTGAAGACATGCTTCGCTCGTGTGTCATAGATTTTGGTAGTAATTGGGACGCGCACTTACCTTTAGTCGAGTTCTTGTATAATAACAGTTATCATTCTAGCATTCAAATAGCACCATTTGAGGCACTATACGGAAGAAAATGTCGATCGCCTATTGTATGGCATGTGATCGGAGATGTGCAAATTACCGGTCCTGAGTTATTACAAGAAACGACTGACAAAATCCTCCAAATTCGAGATAATCTACTGAAAGCTCGGAGTCGTCAGAAAAATTACGCCGATAGACGCCGCAAGCCCCTTGAATTTGACGTTGGCGATCACGTACTCCTAAAGGTTTCACCTTGGAAGGGGGTGATCAGATTCGGTAAGAAAGGAAAGCTCGCGCCTCGATATGTTGGACCCTTTAAAATTCTAGAAAGAATTGGTAAAGTGGCCTACAGACTCGAACTACTGAAGGAACTTAGTAACGTCCACCCGACTTTCCATGTTTCGAACAACAGAAAATGCCTAGCCGAGCAGGATTTACAAGTGCCAATTGAGGATCTACAAGTGGACAAAGCATTACACTTCATGGAAAAGCCTATCGAGATCATGGATCGAGGAACCAAAAAGCTCCAACGCTCACGCATTCCCATCGTGAAGGTTCGCTGGGAAGGTAAACGCGGCTCCGAGTTTACCTGGGAACTCGAAAGTGACATGAAGGCTAAGTATCCACATCTATTCGTTACGCCTGCGCCTTAATTTCGGGACAAAATTTCCTAACGTAGGGGAGGCTGTAACAACCTGCTTTTTGGAAAGTCAAAGTTAAAGTCAAAGGAAGAAAAGATTGCTAAATGCGATCTGCCACTCCTTCCTTAAACATTGATTGTAGTCCTTGACTTGTAATCGATGCTCTAGTTTAAGTTACTTTAGTTGTATTATGTGGAGTAAATGCTAATAAATCGCAGTTTAATCGCTAATTGACTTATCGCTAATCGCATCGCTATCGCATCGCAACCCGAACTATAGGTTATGGACATTGTTTTATGTGTGTGTGCTATTATGTGTTACTTGTGCGTGTTTATATTTATTTTTGGATTTTAATCGCAAACGCAATCGCAACTCTATCATGACGCAATCTCATCACAACACAAAACGCAGAATGGGTATGTTTAGGTTTATGACTGTTAGTGAGGTTAGTGGGGTAATAAACACTTGAAACGCATCGTAACGCTCAACGCACGAAACGAAACACCGAAAACCAACTCGCCAAACCCATCCGATCGAATGACCATTCGATCGAATGGTCATCCGTCCGGATGACCATCCGATCGAACCGCTCTCCGATCCGTCTTCTACACCGCCTTTCTCCTCTCCTTGCCTATAAATAGCACCTGTCACATCACATGAACAGTGATGTGACAGCTCTCGTTCGACCAACAAGTTCCAGCCCTATTTTCTCTTGATTTCTCACGATTCTTGTAAGTTTTCAACCCAAATCTTGTACTTCTATGATCTACACACGCTTCTTCATCATTTTCACCATTAAATCTTGACTTTTCACCATGAAATCGGTGGATTTGGGGTGTTTTAGGATGATGTCATCATGGGTTCTTATGAACTTCAAAGTGTGACCTCATTCCACCAAGAACAACTCAGATCTAAGGTATTTTAATATGTTTCAACACTGATTTCACCTAAATCTAAACGTTTTCAAACTGAATTAAACCGCTTTCAACACTTTTACACTCTTGCATCTAAAACCGACAGAATCTGAGCTTGTTCAGGCCTTCCACTCTTTTCCCATGTGAAGTGTCGGTCCAAGAATAGATTTATGTCAAAGAGACAATGTAGGATCGTTTGCACGACCAAAACGAGTCATTCAGAAGAGTTCTAGCCAATACGAAAGGCGGAATCAGACGTATCGGAGTTATTTCAGCTGATTTGCACACAGAATCACTTTAAACTGTCTTTGTATTGATATCAGATCGTTTTACAATGCTAGAGACACTTTGGCAGAGCTTCGCTACCGGAATCAGAACCGTTACAAATGATTTGAACAAGGCACTATTTATAGACACACCATTCTGCACGAAACGGTTCACACGAAATGACTCGTGTCATTTCGTACGAAATGGCAACTTCATTTCGTGCGAAATGGTTAATGCCCATTTCATGCGAAATGGTCCATCACACATATTTTTTGTATTTCATGCCCAGATCTTTCTAATCTAATACAAGACTCGATACAAGACGAAGTCGACAGACATATGCACCAACAGACTCCCCCTTGGATGTTGACGAAGTCTTCAGTGTCGAGTCTTCGGTATGTCACATCTTCAGTCTTTATCAGTCTTCTCGCTCTCTCCAAAATATTCTCCATTGTAAGCATCCTCAATCAATCTCTTTCTCTCTCCAGAATCTCATCCTGTCTCTATCTTCTCTTGATCAGATCTCTTGATTCCTTAAGTTCATCAGCATCAGCAGCTTGCAAAGACAGCAGTTTCAGAATCAGAAACTAGCTCTTTACATCTTCAGACTCCCTTTTAATGTCTTCAGACTCCCCCTTTTGATAAGCTGGGATCACAGTATGGAATTCATAATATACAGGCTTTAGATCGAAAACATGGCTCTTATAACTCTTCACAGGTTCTAAGATCGTAACCTGGCTTTATCCTCATGCTGAAAGTTCACAGGAATCGAAACCTGGCTTTCGCAAATCTTTCAGGAGTTGAAACTTGGCTGCTTCTGCCTGCACAATCTCTACCTAGAAATAAATTTCACAGATATAAACATTTGACAAATTTAGAAACCACTTGCAGGTATCGTTCAAAATGATTTTGCATTTATAATGTCTGATGACCACTAGTAGGAATAACATTTAAATTTGACATTTTCATTTCGAAAACTTTTCTCATTTCAAACAAACTCTCCCAACCCACTGTTCATCATGTTTAGCACTTGAATTTTGAAAATCAGCTCTCCAACATCAGTTGTTGAAAATCTTTTTGATTTTTCAAAAATTTATGCTAAAACACACTGAAAATCTTTTTGGATTTTTGATTTTGATGACAATCTATAAAGAAATATTTACAAACAATATATTTTGTGAGTTTGTGTAAGAGGATCATATCAGTTTTTGAGACAAATCACTAGTACCGTTGAGCTTCAACACTTTAAGTTCTAAACGATTCATATAGATTGACGATATTCTTGTCCACTTAAACTCAATCTAAAAACTTTCGAAATGCTTACCGATACGTTAAGGTATATTAATTTTGCACTAAGTTCTTATGGACCCCACGATCTCAGCATATCCCCTCATTATGCAATACACTGACTCAAGTAATGCCTTTAAACTTTCATCAACTGTGATATGTGCAAAAACAACGCAGAATGTTTAAACATTAACAATCAGGTCGATTTTTCGATACGCAGAGAAAGTCCAATGTTTAAACAAAATAAGAAATAAAAAACAAGTTGAATATGTTTAAATCTTAACCACCAGTTCGATATTCACATATACGCAGAGGTGATCCAAGATTTAAACGAAACACCAAGAAAATAACGCAGAAAGTTTAGGCACTAACATCCAGTTCGATACTCACGTATACGCAGAGGATGTCCAATGCTTAAACAAAATAAAGAAATAAAACAAGTTTAAATCTTTGCAAAATGAAATGCATAATCACAGTGACTTATTCAGCAAGTTATGAAAGTTCACAAATTGACCGGTTTTTATGCTCTTTTAGCATTCAGCGATTACTGAGTAGGTACACAGTCACGAAGGATAAAACTAAGTACTATGCTTTCAACCGCGTTTCCCACTAGAACTAGGCTTTTTCATTTTAGGTTTGATCGTTATCGCAAATCTACTAGTCTAGCTGAGCCTATCGTCACATCTTTAGTGAGACCGTTTATCACATTTTAACTTTCCAATTCTTTAGCGTACTGTGACAGTCTAACTGATGTACTATCATTTCCTCTTTTTCACAACAAAACTCTTTTTCATTTTCTCATGTTTTTGACATTTTGGATTTTATCATGTTTTTGGATTTTTCAAAATTTTAAAATTTCTAAAAATTTTTACTCCCCCTAAAATTGAAATATGTTTCAATTTTGATTTTCTGGGAAAATTTGAAAATGAAAGCAATAAACTGTACAAAAAAAAATAACAACTGTTGTGAATTGCTTCAAATCGCCATCCACTTAGCATAAACAATCAGAACTCCCCCTGACAACAAACTATTTTCCCATTATGATTTCAAAACACTTAAGTTTGTTTTAATCAAAATGGTTTTTCTGGAAAATTAGTTTTGTTGATTTTCACAAACCACTTGTAGGTTAGGGGATTCATTCATCACTTTGTTTCTTCAACCACTATGAATGAAAGTTACATCAAGTTCAACTTAATGACCTTGATTAACCACTTATAGGTGAAAACCTCTTTTTCAACCACATTCAGGTTCACATCAACCATATCATTTGCAAATTGAAATATGACAATTTTCAAGAATACTACCATATGTAGGTCGAAATATCACCAATGTGAATTTCTCAAGAAAGATGCCGATTCATGCTCCACGATTACCAACTTGGGAGCTCCGGCAAGTCCATAGTTTTAATCATGATAGGTTCTATCCCAGTTACTAACCTGGGATGACCCATCTTCATCTGGTTTCTTCGTTTTCTTTTCATAAAATTCTTTTACCCCTTTGACCTTTTTGTCAACCATTTTTCCAAAAATATTTTTAACTATGGGGTTAAAGGCTTTTTCAACATAAAATTCTTTCTTTTCAGAAAAGAATTGATTTGAAATCTTAACTTTTCCAATTTTTGATTTTAAATTTTCAGCCCGCAATGGTGGAAAATTTGCGTCATCCAATGGCAGAACTGAATTTTGACCTTTTGTTGGTGCATAATGTCTATAGCCTACGTCTTAAGTCTAGGTCATGTTTGTATAGGGTTTACAGGGGTTAAAAGTGTAATTTTATGTATTTTGTAGTAATTTCGCTTGAAATGACACATGGTCATTTCAAACGAAATTAGAAATGTTAATTCCGCTTGAAATGACATGTGGTCATTTCAAGCGAAATCAGAAGCCTATAAATAGGCAGTTGTAGTTTCTCATTTGGCACGGAATTAACTGAGGTGTAACGAAGTGCTGCCCGATTTTCAAGTCAAATATTAATGAGAAGCTTGTTTTAAGTATCATACTCTGTTTCTACTCATTTCTTACACCGATTCTAGGCTGTTTATTTGTTTTCGCCTCTCAAACAGTTGTGTATTGATTCTGATTGACTCATTTGGTCATCAAAACGATCCTACAAGTGGTATCAGAGCTCAGGATGAGTCAATACACTTGAATCAGTGCCTTTTCTACTCAGTTTTTGGATTTCTGGACAAATTCATGGACAAAATGGACTGATCTTTTGATATTGTGTGTAAAATACAGTTTTAACAAACCCTTGAAAGAATTAGACCTAAATTCAGACTAAAAGTGACAAAAATGGGCTAAAAAGTTAATTTCGTTTGAACGAGACACTAATTTCGCTTGAAAAGTTGAGGTAATTTCACACGAAATTACTGATTTCGTTTGAGTTACATCTGATTCCGTTTGAAAACATAATTCCGTTTGAAATGGCACTTGATTTCGCTTGAAAGTGCTATTCCGTTTGAGAAGTTGATTCCGTTTGAGAAGTGATTTCGTTTGAAACCCTAATTTCGTTTGAAAAAGCTAATTTCGCTTGAAAAGTATGATTTCGTGTGAAAGTCCATTTCGTTCGTGGTATTTCGTTTGAAAGTCTATTTCGTGTGTAGGAAGTGTTTTCACTTGAAAGTAACCAGTTTTTCAAAACTTGAAAAATTTTCCGGAACTATTTTCGTAAAATGGATAATCAAGAGTTTTACAACTTCTTTGCCGGTGGGGGAATGACGGCAGCACAAACACCAGCCAGTATCGTGCAAAATGTGAACATGGAAAATGAACTCGGCACTATGCAAAAACCGCCGAAGTTGATGAACATTGATGAGTAGGCTGGGTGGTCGGAAAGGTTTAAGACTTGGGTGCAAGCTAACCATTTTGAATGTTGGATGAAAATCGAGTCTAAATATGTTCCTCCAAAGAATGGTTCGGGATTAGATAAATCTATCGGAAGTTTGACTCCACAAGAACAAGAAGATTTCAAGGCAGAAAAGAAAATGATGAGCATTCTACAACAAGCCATCAAAGAGGATATCTTAGTTCTGCTACAACATCAGGGTGATTCACAATCTGTTTGGAATTCATTGAAAGTAAAGTTTCTTGGGAGCGTGTCTATGATCAAAAGCAAAACTGCTTTGATGAAGAAAGAGTTTGATATATTTACGGGTATAAAGGGTGAAACAACAAAGTAGTTGATTGAAAGATATTGCCATCTGGTTGTTGAGATGAAGAGGTTAGGCATAACCAAAACAGATGAGGAATGGGTTGATAAATTGGCGGATGCTTTGCCATACGATGAATGGGGCACTTATCTGTTGGTGTTGAAGAATAATTTGGAGTATGTGGGATTCAACCTTAGCACATTCATTGAAAAGATTGAGTCACACGAGCTTGAATTGACAAAGATTAGAAAGATGAAGTCTTCTAGTGTTCAACAGGATGTCTCATTATATTACAAAGGAAGTACTCCAGCAACATTGAATCTAAGTCCGAAAGTGCAGACAGCCTTTAGTGCAGATTCAACATCCGGAGTATCATCTGTCACATCAAGCAACAACAGTTCACCATTTACAAGTTTTGAGCCAAATCCAAAGGTTCAAAACTCGCCTGATCAATCTTATACTCAAAGTTCGTCAGGATCAAACAGTCAAAGTCAAGGTCCAGGAATTCTGTGCAACATAGCAGTGAACATAAAGAATGCTCAAGACTTTACTAAATCATCAGCGAAGCAGTACATAGCACTTCTTGCTTCGGTGCTTGAATCGTATGAAAGCTTGGTTGCAGGTAGAATTGGAAACCCCGATATGACAAAGGAAGACTATGATCAGATTGATCCAGAGGAGCTGGAGTTGATCGACATCAAATGGGGAATGGCAAGCTTGGTGAGAAGAGCTCAACGTTTTATGGAAATTACTGGTCGGAACAGTCTTTCAGGACCAGATCAAAAGCTTGGGTTTGATAAATCGAAAGTCACATGCTTCAAATGTAAAGAGAAGGGACATTTCAAGCAGGAATGTCCAAACAGGGAGGTTAACAACCATCAAAATTTGTTCACTAATGATTATTACAAACAAGCGATCTATCATAAGACAAGTCAACAACCATTCACCCAAAGACCTCAGATCGAAAACAAGCCGGAGAAAGCTCTCTTAGTCAATCAAGATGATGAGAAGGTTGCTGAAGGTTTTAGTTGGGATAAGTACATCCCTGGTAGTGAGGGTAGGGCAATGATGGCAGAGATTGTGGAACAACCGGAATGCGTTGTTGAGACAGAAGAAGTCAGTGAAGTGACATCTGAAGAAAGTTTAGCTGATCTTGAAGAAGTTGCTGCAGAAATCTATTACTACCAGTCTGAACAGGAGATTATTGCTAGTTCTTTCAAATCAATAATGCCTCCTAATATGTTTGAATCTTTTGCAGGTTTCTTTAGTGAGCCAACTACTGGTCTTTGTCCAAGATATGATGTTGAACCAGCTCCAGTTGAAGAGATAATCGACGTTTCAAAAGAAATCAATGAAGAGACTCTAAAAGAGATTGCTGATAAAGCATTAATGGGCAGGCTAAAAGAGGTAGAAACAGAATCTGTCGAATCAAAGTCTGTCGAAACCGAGTCAGTTGAAAGTGTGTCTGTCGAAACGGTCAAAAAGGAGTCTGACGAGAAATTGGAAAATGAGAAGATTAAATCAGCAGAAAAGTCTGAGTCAGAGTCTGATGGTTTTGGTAAAACAGATATTAAAAGTGATCAAGAAGAAAAGGTTACAGAAAAGGTTGATTCGATTCATGATGTTCCATGCAAAAACTGTTCAAAACCTTGCATGGATTGTCTTGAAAAAGACAAACAACTTCAAGAATTGAAGAAATTTACTGATGAAGTAAAATTTGATTCGAGTGAGATAAAAGAAGCATATGACACTTTGGCACGATCAATCAAAATGATTAAAAAAGAAAGTTTTGAAAATGATAAAGCCGCAAAATTGCTAAAATCTACTGTCATGGATAAACAGATGAAAATTAACATCCATTTGGATAACATTGCTTCTTTGAAAAAAGAACTTGAGTTAATGAGAATTGAAACTAAGAGAATTGATAAGAAACTAATGAGTTGTGATGCTTCATCATATGTGATTGATCAAATTCTCCCGCAACAACATGATGCGAAACCTGTCTTCAAAAGTTTTCCACCCCCAATGTGGAATCATTACACTCAAAAGTATCCAGACGGGATGGAATCTGCATTGAATCTCAAGTTGAGAACCATTGAGAATGAGTTACCTGAGAACATTGATGTTACATTTTCTCCATCCGACACTGATATTGAGTCATAGGTAATCAAAACCGTTGTTGATCAAGTGTTAGATGAAGAAAGTGATAACTCGGAGTTTGATACTGTGAAAACTAATTTTAAAAACTCCATTTCTGATTCTGAAGAAGATGGCAACTTCTTAGACAAGTTTATACCAAAATCAGAAAAGGTTGTGAATAATGATTCGATCATTGTGGTTTACATAATGACCAGAACTGACAAACTCTGTTCTGATTTTGAGTATCCAATCTAAAATGCCAGATTGGAAAATGTTGAGAAAGTGTTTAAACTGATTGAAATTGATATTTCTGAGGTTAACAACAACGAGTTTCTTTCAAAACCTAAAAAATCTTTTGTGAAACAACCAACCAACCCGGGAAAGAAAGAATGGGTGGGTAATCATAATCAGAACAAAAGGCATGGTAACAACTTTAAAAGGACGGGTGTCGGTTTTGAAAAGAAAATGGCTAAGAATGTCAAGCCAAAAGAAAAGATGAGTGATGTTTTTGTTGCTGGTCCTAGTGTTGATGCTGAAAAGGATTATATCTTCAGTCAAAAAGCCATTGACGATTTCAATGCAGCTAAGAAGTTGAGACAGGAGACCTACAGATCAACTTTTGTCGAGTATGACAAAAGAATCTGTTACCGCTGCAATGAAATTGGTCATATGGCCAAGCAGTGTGTGAAAAAGATTGAGAAACCAGTTTTGCAAAAACCCAAACCTAAAACTCCAACTGATGTTAAGGGTAAAAAGCTAATGGTTTCCCCCGTTCGTATCTTGAAAAGGGGTGAATCTTTGAAGTCCGAAGATAAACTGAAATCAACATTTGAGGTTGGTGAATCTTCGAAAACTCAAAAGATTTCAAAGATTTATCCAAAGACGAAAATATTTGAAAACCAATCATGGGTGGCAAAACCAAAACAGTCGGTTGAAGTAAAGAAGATGGAAAATGAGCTAAAATATGAACCAAAAGTGTTTGCAAATGATGTTAAGAAACTTGAATTTGAACTAGACAAGTTTCTTGAGGAATTCCCTCCAATTAAAGAGAAAAATTTAAAACCAAAAGCTAAACCTGTTGTTCCAAATGTCATTTTTAACATTCCAACAGTTGATGAGTCATGTGATATTGTGTTTGGTAGTGTTCCAAAGGTAAAGAAATCATGGGCTTCTTTGTTTGAATGAATTTCTGTGATGTATACAGGGGCTTCCGAGGTCAATAATCTCGAAGTGGATCATGGACAGCGGAGCTTCACGGCATATGACTGGAATGCTGGCTTTACTCTACGACGTTAAATCAATCAACGGTGGTTATGTTGGATTTACAGGGAATCGGGGTGGCAGAATAGTTGGTGAAGGAACTCTAACAAATGGAGTTGTGTCGTTTGAAAAAGTGAACTATATCATCGAACTTGAAAACAATCTGTTGAGCATCTCACAGATCTGTGACAAGTCTTTTATAGTACACTTTACTAAAAATGAATGTTTAATCATAAAACTTGGTTTTAAAATTCCTGAGGACATGGTGTTGATGCGAGCTCCATGAGAAAATGATTTGCATGTTCTCGATATGAGTGTCGCAACAACAACAGATTATCAGAAACAATGTTTTATGACAAAAACGACAGCGACTGAAAAAGAGTTAAGAATGTGGCATCGAAAGATGGGCCACATTCATGTCAGAAAAATGAATTTCCTTGTACACAATGATTTGGTTGAAGGTGTAAATTTGAAAAATTTTCATTTAAATGATGATTGTGTAGAGTGCAAGAAGGGAAAACAGACCAAAAAAGACACACCCACAGAAGTTGTTGAATTCAATCAGAGTACCGCTCGAGAGACTCCATATGGATCTCTTTGGGCCAGTCAATGTAAAAAGCGTAAGCGGAGACTTGTACTGTCTTGTGGTCACTGACAACTTCACAAGGTTTTCATGGGTAGTGTGTATGGAAAGCAAAGATCAAACTTTTGACTCGCTGATGTTTCTATTCAAGAAGATGGAAACGCTGTACAAAGTGCCGATCAGAAGAATTCAGAGTGATAATGGAACGGAGTTCAAGAACAATCGGATGCTCGAGTTTTGCAATGAAAAAAGAATTCTTCATGAATTCAGTGCACCATACACTCCACAGCAAAATGGTGTAGCTGAATGAAAGAATCGCACCTTGATTGAAACAGCTCGAACAATGCTCGCCGATTCCAAGCTGCCGATATTTTTCTGGAGTGAAGCGGTGGCAGCAGCGTGCTATACTTTGAATCGCGTTCTCACAGTGAAGAAATACAAGAAAACATGTTTTGAACTTCTTCATCGTTATAAACCAAATTTGAAGTTTTTAGAATCGTTTGGATCGCCTTGTACTTTCATTGATCCAGATGGTAAGTTTGGTGCTAAAAGTAATGATGGTTTCTTTATAGGTTATGCGAGTCCGCTGAAGAGGGTATTCGTACCATGCCTGGGGAAGATAATTCAAGTTCAGCATGTTGATTATCAGAAGCATACTGCTCCACCACAACTTCCCGGACAAAGATTTTTGTTCAATTACGACAAACTCTGGGAGTCTTTCCAACTTCTGACTGAGCCAAGTGAAGAGGAACTAGCTTACTTATACCAACATCAACAATCTATGTCACAAGATCAGGTGCCAAGACCGTTGGTAGTTTCTCAGCCCGATGTGGGTACAAGCGACCCTACAAGTGGAACAAACGATCACGAGGCCGGTCCAAGTGGAACTGCTCACGAACCACCATAGGAACCAGCTCCAACATTTGATAATTCTGACGACTCAGAATCGGAAGACGGTCTGACTTTTGACGAGGAACCAAATGTTGCAACGACAGAAGCTGAGGATCACACCGGTGATCAAGACATTACGAACTTGCAATCGGAAGTGAGCGTGCCTGACACTGCTATGCCAAGAACTTTGTCATATCATCCTTCAGAGCAGATTATTGGTGATCTTCAGAGCGGAGTAAAAACACGGGATCAGATCAACAGAGCTCTTACATGTTTTTATACATCTGTTGCTCCTTTACAGGAAGAATTCTCACTTAAGTGTTTCATCTCGCAGGTTAAACCCAAGATGTATAAAGAAGCTTTAACTGAAGAAAGTTGGGTTAACACTATGCAGGAAGAGTTGCAACAGTTTGAGAAGCTGGGAGTTTGGAGATAAGTAGACCTTCCTGAAAATCAAAAGTTGATCAAAACAAAATGGGTATTCAAATGCAAAAGGGATGATAGAGGAGTCATTGTTCGAAACAAAGCACGATTGGTAGTACAGGGATTCAGTCAGCAAGAAGGCATTGACTTTACAGAGGTGTATGCGCCTATTGCTAGACTTGAGGCAATTAGGATCTTCCTGGCGTTCGCGTCTTGGAAAGGATTCAAAGTCTACCAATTAGATGTGAAATCTGCATTCCTATATGGCAAAATCAAAGAAGAAGTGTATGTTGGACAACCGCCGGGTTTCACTGATCCACTACACAAAAAAAAAAGTCTACCTTCTGGATAAAGCGCTTAACGGACTTCACCAGGCCCCGAGAGCCTGGTATGAGACGCTTTCCCAACATCTGCTGGCCAAAGGGTTCATCAGAGGGACGGTTGATAGCACTCTGTTTAAAAAAGAGGTTGCAGGACATCTATTAATCGTGCAGATCTACTACGTTGATGACATCATATTTGGTTCGACAAATGACGATTTGTGTAAAGATTTTGAGAAAGTTATGAAGAAGAAGTTCGAAATGAGTTCAATGGGGGAGATGAAGTTCTTCCTAGGGTTGCAGGTGGAGCAAATGCCCGAAGGAATCTTCATTCATCAAACTAAATACGTGAACGATGTTCTGGAAAAGTTCAACATGTCTGAATCTACTCCGACATCAACCCCCTAGCTCAGAATCATGGGATTTGCCCAGACGAGAGTGGAGAAAAGGTGGACAAGACGTATTGCCAGTCGATAATTGGATCTTTGATGTATCTTATTGCTTCTCGCCCAGACATCATGTATCCGACGTGTTTATGCGCCCGCTATCAGTCCAGCCCACGCCAGTCACACTTGACGATCGTGAAATGCATTTTACGGTATTTGAAAGGCTGTCCAAGCACCGGCTTGTGGTATCCTAAGTCTGGCAATTTCTCTCTCACAGGTTTTGCTGATTTGGATTTTGGTAGCTGAAAGCAAAATGCTAAGTCCACAACTGCAGGCTGTCAGTTCTTCGGAACTCGATTAGTCACTTAGCAGTGCAAGAAACAAACCTCAGTAGCACTCTCTACGTGCGAGGCTGAATACGTTTCGGCCTCGAGCTGTTGCTCTCAGATCCTTTGGATCCAACAGCAGATGCGAGATTTTGGTTTGCAGTTCTTGGACACGCCTATATTTATGGACAATGAAGCAGCGATTAACATAACGAAAAACCTGGTTCACCATTCTAAAACAAAACATATAGAAATCAAACATCATTTCATCCGTGATTGTCACGAGAAGAAATTGATTCGCATCGAACATATACACACCGATGAACAGAAAGCTGATTTTTACACCAAACCGTTTGATAAAAAGAGATTCAACTATCTTTTGAAATTAAATGGGATGAAAAATTTGTTTTCTGGGAGGGTTATTGAATGTGAAGCTGAGGAGGACGGCGATCTGATGTGATCCACGTTGTGTTGTCAAATTTTTTTGTACAGTTTATTTTCTGCTTTTGATAAAACCAAAAACACAAAAATATGTTTTTGTTTTTAGGGGGAGAAAGTTTGCAGAAAATCCAAAAACATGATAAAATTTCAAAATCCAAAAACATTGAAAAACTGAAAAAGAGTTTGTGTAAAAAGGGGAAATGATAGTACATCAGCTAGACAGATGCAGTACGCTAAAGAAATGTAATGTTTAAAATGTGTTAAGCAGTCTCGCTGATGATGTGCCGATAGGTTTTTACACATTTAATAGGTTTGTTCGGGATATAAACGTAAAATCATTACTTGCTTTTACATGGGGAACATCTCTCGGATATATGGGTAACCCCCGAAATCTTGTTTGAAAGGTCCCTCTTTCTGAGATACTAGGTCTTTATGCTTAGTGATATTTGGGGTATTATCCCGGGACTTCTGATTTTGCGGAAGCAATGGCCTAGTCCCAGGAGAATACTTTACGCTGCTTGAAATATAAGCCTCCCCTCAACATAAAAAAATGATGAAACATTACAAAATGCTAATCATGTGCTGTTGAAGAAAAGATTCTCTAAAGGGAACCCACCAAAAGTCGAAGCGGTCATCTCTCTGATTTTGCGGAAGCAATAGCCTGAGCTCTCACGGCCCTCGCATATTAACCCTTTACAGATATCATCTAGGTATACTCACCTATAAGACTGAATATTGGGATCTGGATACGAGAGTATATTCTGAGGTGGGACATGCGTATAAGTTTAAGTCTTTAAAACACTTAACTCGTATCCTGAACAGATTGAACTTTGTGTGAGAATTTAAGAGGATCAGTATATCGACAATCAAAGTGAACTGTTTAATACTGAAAATGTAATCAAAGCTTAACGGTACTCGTATCTTGTCGGAAGCTAATATGATCCCTTAACACACTCACAAAAATATTGTGTGTACAGTTTGTTGCTTATCTTATTCAAAAATCCAAAAAGATTTGCATTTCATCTTATTTTTCGACAACAAACGTTGGGGATGAGATGATCAAAGTCTTATGTGCTGAACAAGTCTGGATCATGAGGGTTGGGTAAGCAGAAGATTGAGAAAAGGTGATTGGTAATTGATTGAAAGTTTAAAAGTTCATTAACTTGAACTAAAATTGTTTCAGAAAGTCAGCAAACTTCATAAATTGGTCAACCAAGGTCATTAACTTGGACTTGGTAGGCTGAACAGTTGACCAAGGTCATTAACTTGGACTTGGTAAACTGGGTGTGTCGGTAAAATCTGAAAAAGTTAAAAATTTGAAAATTTGAACTGATGATTCCACTTGAAAAGGTATTTTCGCTTGAAAATGTAATACCGCTTGAACTGGTGATTCCGTTTGAAAAGACCTCAGTGCCAATTTCACACGAAATTAGCTGGTCTATAAATAGGGGTCTAATTCTGCTTGAACATATCATTTCTGTTATTCCGCTTCAAAGATCCTCATCAGGTGATTTCAAGCGAAATCCTTTTATCATCAATTTCTAGTCGTTATTTTGCCCGATTGTTGTTTGAAATCTTGATTTTAGTTGGTTTACTCAACTATTATCATGGGAAAGGTAAGATAACTTGTTGATTTGACCCAGATCTGACCTAATTTCGTTTGGTCAGTGGTGAATATGAACTAAAACATAGATCTAGGGCTTATTTGTTAACTAAAATGAAAGATAATCATATGTGTGTGGTCGGAATACATTATAGATCAATCTTAGGGTTTTGATTGAACCAGATCTTTTGATTTTGTTTGAACGACGATGAACAAGAATTTCAGACTTAGATCTAGGTTATGTTTGTGGGTTAAAATGTGAATAAATCACACCTTTGTGCTCGGAAATCACTATAGAACAAACCCAGATGATTAATTTCATCATCAGAAAAGTTTTGAAAAATCTTGTTCATAATCAGGGATTTCGTTTGAAACATGTTATTCCGCTTCAAATGTCATTCCGTTTCAACATGGTATTCCGTTTCAAAATGTTATTCCGTTTGAACTGTGATTCCGTTTGAGAATGTTATTCCGTGTGAATGTGTGATTTCGTTTGTAAATGTTATTTCGTTTGAATGATCAATGTGTTCAAATTTTTTTCTAAGTAATAATTTGATTGTATGTTGTTATGTTTTCAGGCTTCAAATGTGATATTTAATCCATTACACAACAGTTGTTGTGATTTCGATGAGGAGAAGATACCAAAGTTGACCGAATTCAAGAGTATTCTGGAGTTTATGAGAAGGTTACCAATTCAGAAAGCTTTGACGAATCAACATCTGGTTTTCAAATCACACATTAAACGTTTTTGGGAAAAGGCAACTTATGACGAAGAGAGCAAAGTTATCAATTCGGTTGTTGAGCTAAATGGTGAAAACAAACTAATTATTATCTCGGAGGCACTTATCCGTGAAGTGTTGGATTTTCCTGATGATGTAAACTCTACGACAAAATTCCCAGAGAGGATGGTCAAAGGTTGTATGTTGCGGATGGGTTATAATGGTGCTTTGAACAGTGCTAATTACTTGAAATCAAAGTTTTCAAAGCCATACAAGTTTCTTATTCACTCAGTGTTGATTGCTCTAAGTCATAGAAAAGGAGCTTATGATGCAATGAGGGATTATCAAATGAACAGGGTGACAGCTCTTGTATTAAACAAGAAGTATAATTTTTTAAAGATTGTGTTTCATTATATGGTTGAGAACATTACTTCAAAGAGCAAGACTTGGGTGTATTCATGTTTTGTTCAGATGATGATAGATCACGCTTATCCTGATTTGGAGAGAGATGAAGAGAATGATCTGTTGGTATTATTTCATATGGATAATGAGTCTTTGAAACAATTGGCCAGATATCACCCAAATCATCCAGAGCCAAAAACGAAAGCTGAATTTTTTGGTTTCATCAAAGATAAGAATTATCAAGATCCAGATCCTATCAATCATCAAAATTGGAGAAATGAGAAAGAAACGAAAGAAAAAAGTTATGCTGATGAGTTGAAAACACTTGAAGATTTCAAAGAATTAAGAAACGAGTGGTTCTTGAAAGAGAAAAGAAGAGAAGCAGAAAAACAACTCCGAAAGTTCAAGTAGAAGAGGGTTCATCATCACAACCTAAGAAAAAGTGTCAAAAGAAGGTTGTTGAAACTATGCTTGTGGATGAATCTGATAAAGAAGATGAAGCTGAAGTTAATGTTGAAGGAGATGTTCGTTTGTCTCCTGAATCTGAAAAGTTGTTGAAATCTCTTACAGATTATAATGCTGAAACAGGAAAGACTGCTGGTAATAAAGGTGATGATGCAGATAGTAGTTCTTCAAGCCCATCTGATGAAGAAATTGATGAAATTGAGCGTGCAGCAAGAATTAGAGCTGAGATTGAAAAAGAAAATAAGCTCAAGAGAAAGAGAAAGAGGAAAGAAGATAAAGAGGATGAGTTATACAATCCTTCTCCTGAGAATGTGATAGAATCTCAGACGCCTCCATCATCTGGTGGTAGGAAGAAACAATATGCAAGAAAGAGAGTTGTTACTCCGAAGGTTGTAAAAAGATTGAAAGTATTGTTAAAGAAGAAACCAATCCAGGAACCTAGTAAACAACCATCACCACCATCTGAACCTCAACATCAACCATCTCCAATTCATTCACCAATTCATCAATCACCACCAAGACAACCATCACCAATCCAATCACCACCACATCTTTCACCACCACATCTTTCACCACAACATATTCATATTGCTACACCTCCACATGAAAAACAACCTGTTGTCACATCTCCGAAAATCTTTCAAACACCACCACCCACACAACCACCTGTCCAAACTACACCTGGTTCTTCTTGTTTCAAAACTTTTCCAAATATTCTGGAGGGTATTACTCTTGAAGACATTGGTGATTTCAATTTTGCGACTGATGTGCAAGTTAAGAGGTTGGAAAAGAAAGTTGAAGAAGTTTTGGTTGAGAACAAGAAGTTGTTGGATCGTGAGAAAAAGCTTGAGAAGCGTGTAAAGTCTGTGGAAACTGAAAATTCTTCATTATTAAAGAAAGTGGAAGCTGATCAGACAGAGATTGATATTCTGAAAGTTAAAGTTGCAGAGTTGGAAGAAGAGAAAGCACGTAAAGATGAGCAGAACAAATACTTTGAGTTAAAGAACAAAGAATTGGAAGCTACTAAAGCAATGAAAGAACATGAGTTGTACATGATAAATAAAGTGTTAGAGAGTATGCTTGGAAAGGCTGTTGAACAGAAATTCGATGAAATAAAGATTGAGGAAGTTAGAGCTCAACGTCAAGCTGAAATTGATGCTCAGATGAAAGATAAAGGTAAAGGTATTGAAGGTGTTTCTGAGAGGGCAATTGTTTTATCTACTGCTCCTGAATCACCAATTCAGAATCCTCGTCCTATTTCTGCTGTGTCTGCTATTTTTGAAGAGGACATGTTGATTGATGATATTATTAATGATGAGGAAGAGGTCGAGGATGATGATGAAGAAGAAGAAGATGATGATGAAGAGAAAACAGATGATGCAGATGATGTATTTTCTGCAAGTAGTCATAGTGATGATGATAATGATGACGACGATCAGGGTGGTACAGGGATTAAAGTCACTGAAGCGTCTAATTAAGAGAATGTCGAAGATTATCTTCATGACGATATGAATGAAGAACCTGAGGATGCTACAGGTGAGGGGGAGAACGTTGATGAGCAAAACGTTGATAAAAGAGAAAAGTTGATATTGCATCTTGAACCTGAAGTTGAGGAAGGTGAAATCAGACATACGTACACCATGGCTGATATTATCGAGATGACATGTATTGATGATCCTAACTTCAAGTTTGACTTTGAAGAGGAGTTGAATGCATTTGATATGAATCAACAGCCTGAATATGAGTACAAGTATGTTGATGAGGCAGACAACTATGATAGAGTTGAGGTAGAGGATTGCAGTGATGAAGAAACTTCTGAAAATGTTGATACATCGAACTTTCCTACGCTTGTTGAGTTTTTTAGTCAAGCAAATGTAGAAGAGTTGAGAAGGAAAGTCGCAGAATGTCTGAAATATAAAAATTTTGATGGTACAACGAAAGATGCACAAGCCGAAGAACGCGAAAAGTGGTTTAGAAAGAGTTCTGAAAGAAAATTCAAGCGGCCATTGAAGTATTATAAGAGAGACAGGGATGTTTCACTGGGAGATATTCTCAGTTGGGGTTTTCTACCACAAGTGAATGTTTATGCTATCAGAAGAGAATTTGGAGTGCAGTATTTTGAATATATACAGGATATCATGTCCTTACCTTGGTGGGATGTGGAAGAACTTTCAAAGGTTAGAACTTTGGATTATCCTGTAAGAAAGCATGATGTACCCATCTGGGGTCTGATGAAATTTGAAGCCTTCAGAGGATTCAAACACTGGAAACCTCATTATCCAAATAAAGTGAGGAGGGTGAATCCAGTGACTGGGAATGAAGAGACGATCTTGCATGTGAAGAAGCCTAAAGTGTTGAAGAATATTCTTGTGCCGCAAATGGAGCAGGATTTTTATAAAGGATTCTTATATTGGGTATACATCTGTTTGTCGACTGAAGCTGTGATCACCTATAGAGCTGAAAATGAAATCAGACACATCTTTGTGTATGATCCTTTATGGTTGGTGAAATGTTCAGCAAAAGATATTGAATGCTTATTTGTTAACAAGATTGGATTCAAAGCTGAAGATAGAGACCAGGCTATGCAGTTTCAAAAGGTTGTTTCCATCTGCTTCCAGAAAGGAATCAATGCTGATAATAAATGGTCATCTAAATGGCGAAAGATAGAGGAAGAAGAAAAGTTAAAGTCTGAGAAAGAACGAAAGGCTCGTGAAGATAGAGACAACATGCTAAGGCATACTGTTGTTCAAAGAATGGCTGCTGAAGAAAAGAAAAAAGTGGATGAGAACGAAAAGCTTAGGAAGCTGCTGATGAAAAAGCCTAAGCCGTGGGAAGAGAAATTCAAGTCACTGTAAAGAAAGCGCTGAAGACCAGACTGAAGACTCCGGCAATATCCAAGGGGGAGTTTGTTGGTGCATAATGTCTATAGCCTACGTCTTAAGTCTAGGTCATGTTTGCATAGGGTTTACAGGGGTTAAAAGTGTAATTTTATGTATTTTGTAGTAATTTCGCTTGAAATGACACATGGTCATTTCAAACGAAATTAGAAATGTTAATTCCGCTTGAAATGACATGTGGTTATTTCAAGCGAAATCAGAAGCCTATAAATAGGCAGTTGTAGTTTCTCATTTGGCACGGAATTAGCTGAGGTGTAACGAAGTGCTGCCCGATTTTCAAGTCAAATATTAATGAGAAGCTTGTTTTAAGTATCATACTCTGTTTCTACTCATTTCTTACACTGATTCTAGGCTGTTTGTTTTCGCCTCTCAAACAGTTGTGTATTGATTCTGATTGACTCATTTGGTCGTCAAAACGATCCTACACCTTTTTTCTCAACTTGTGGCTCCTCTGACTTTGATGAGTCAGATTCATCGCCAGAAAAATAGCTCCTCTGATTTGATGAATCAGAATCATTACTAGAACTATCAACTGATTTCTTAACAACCCACTTGTGGTTGTCAAGATTCACTTTTCTTTTGTAAAAACTTTTTGAACACTCACCAACCTCAAACTTTGAATTTTTAAAAACTTTAAATTGTTTGGTTGGTGGTTCATTCTCAACCATCTTTTCTTTGAGTTTATCAGAGACTCCCTGTTGTGTATGGATTGCCTTTGGACAATTCCTGGCAATATGACCAACTGTTTTGCATTGAAAACAGGTTCTTGTCTCCTTTTTCTTCTGAACAAATTTATTCTTCATTTCCTCTTGCTTCTTAGCAAGGAAATCTTTGTTTGTCTTTTTTCTGAACACTTGCTCTTTTTCTTTTTCTTCTTCAGATGATGTTCCTGAAA
>JARYGA010002253.1:0-44516 GCA_030545235.1 Helianthus tuberosus | reverse complement strand
GTGTCACCGGTGGGCCCGGTGGGGAGTATCGTGACGTGGTTGGCAACATAATAGTCAAACAACACAATATTTAATATGCACAGCGGAAGCAATTTAAAGATACATTTCAACCGAATAAAATATTGTAATATCGTGTATCACAAACAGTTGAAAGTTTATCCACAGATGGATCGAAAATAAGAAACAGTAGTTCAACAGACTTTAGGCATCTTAAGCTTGCGAGACTTCTATTGATGCTAAGGAGAAATCCCAGCCAATTACGCTTAGTACCTGCATTTAATCTTTTTGGGAAAATACGTCAGTTTACACTGGTAAATACAATCAACTGACTCATTTTGGAAAATGATTAAAATTGATTTGGATGCACATGGCATAAACATTTTATAACTTGGGAGAATTATTTAAATATATAATCTTGTGAATGAATTACATGTTCCTTATGCGTTTAGTAGCCCGGATCGTGTCCGGGTTAAAGATCAATAGACACACCACATTATTCTTTTGTGCACTGACGGGTGTACGCCTACACCCCGCGCTTAAGTCGTGGCCATTTCGTAAAACGATGCCAGGGATATCCGGGACATGGTCATTAACCCCCCAAAGGCTTTAAGTAAACAAGACTATTTAAACAGGCCGATCAAATTATTCAATTAACCACCAAACGATGGAAGATTTGATGCCCGACCAAGCGGTATTTTATATACCGTAACCCAAGCCCGTATAGGGAAAATAAGTTAAAAGTATTTACCTGAGCAAAGTAATAATCACAATAAGCAAATGCAAGTAGCTTTTACTGGTCCTCCTATTATGGAACGAAGGTTTATAATAACCTATTAGAATCCTAACGGGTCTTTAATTAAGCTTAAGCTTAGACCGGTTAGTTTCAAAGATACGGTTCGTACGCACTATTTAGCGAAGACCGGATAGAATGTGATTTAGACCCGACAAGTTCAGAGACTTGCTTAACATGGGTATTTCATACACATTCTGGATTTTGAGATAAAACCGATAAGGTTTGACCCGTTTCGGCTAATTTATGTAAACTAGTTTCGGCTAATTTATGTAAACTAGTTACAATAACCGAACCGAACGTGTAATAAGCGTAACGGGTAAACGTAAGAGCCATATACAGGTTTCCTAAGTTAATATGCTTCAAATATGTTGTGACATCAGTAAGATATCATTTATTATGCCCGAAATGAATTTAAACACAAACTATGCCCCGTAGGGGTAGTTTGGTCATTTAAAATGTTATAAAAGTGTTTAAGTATTTACCTGAGTTACAGGTCTGATATAATCAGCAAAAATACTTAGTTTGATAAGTTATAACAGTAGGGTAAAGTAGATATGTGAAATTTATCAAATATAACCAAACTATGCACCGTAGGGGCATTTTGGTAATTTCACATAAGCCGAAAAGCTCAAAACTGAAGTCTGAGTTTAACAACTTTTGCTTACTGTTAAAATATGATAATTTACCCAAAATATCAGTAGGTATCACCCTTGTATGTTTAAAAATAGTCTTAGTACATACTATGCGCTAAAAACGCTTAATAAGGCGATTAGAAGCCGTTTCCGGGTTCTATATATAAAGCTGATATTTTTATCAATCCAGAAGGCTTAAAATAATTTATTTATCATATCTAATCAGTAGCAAAAGGTTTGGAGTCGATTAGATATGTAAAACTCATTTTATAGCCCGTAAGGGCAAAACCGACAATTACCGGATTAAGCCTACGACTATAAGTTATGCTCAGCCTAAAATTAATTAAAAATCTTCAAAAATCCCAAAATAATATATTACATCAGTGGGTAAGAAGTTTGATATTAAAAAGTGAGTTTAAATAGGCTATACGCTAATTACGCCGTTTAATTAACATAAAGCTTCTTAATTACGCTAATGAGCATAACTCTCAAACTACACCTCAAACTGATGTCAAACTTTTCATACAAGTTTATATATCAGTGACTAAGGTTTCTACTCTTTTACATTTCCAAAAATCAAGTTTTATGGTAATAAGGGCATAATGGTCAACATATGAGCAATTAACGGAATCATGCGTATTAATCGGTTAACTAATGAACCATGGTGTATAATCACAGAGGGTTATACTAGCATGTAACCTGGTCCAAATGAAGCTCTAAGGTATTTCTAAAACATACCATAACGGGTCAGAACTGAAGTCAAAGCAAAAGTCAAAGCTTTGCGACTTTCGGTTCTGAACCGGGTCTAAACAGGAAATTGTCGGGTTGAACATGTTTAGTCATGTTCTTACACTAATTACCAAGTTATATTGATGATCAAACAGGTTGTATGTGTTCTACATTGCTAATTATGCATAAATTAGAATTTAAGTATCCTGTTGACTTTTTATTAGTAAGTTTGACCCGACATTAGACCTAGTTAAAGTGAGAATCAGGGGGAACCCTTTTAAGGGTTTATTACCCACATAATTACCAACTTATAACTACTTTCAATTCGACTAATCACTGGACCAACAATGATTAATCGTTAAGTTAACCGTTAATTACGACGGTTTGACTTTTAAGCTAAAACTAAGCAAAAACTTAACTAAGGAAGGACAAGCAAACTTACAAGAGTCATATGAACGACCAGAGATCACTTGAGAGAATTCTTGAGCTCCAGAATGATCAGGAATGCAAGAATGAAGGTGTGAAGAACTTGTTGCAACAAGGGTCCTTTATATAGTGATCAAATCACCATAGATTGTTGACACAGAAGTCTACAACTGACCACAATTCATCCACAAGTGTCCCTAAGTGTCTAGGACTGTTTAGGGGTCGTCCAATATGAGGAAACTCGGATAAAAGTCAGTTCCATGCGTTTAAACAGCAAACAGGTAAAAATCTGTCGCTGGGTAACTCCTTGCGCACCGTAAGGACATGCTTGCGGTGCGCAAGCCTTCTGCTGAAGCCCAAAAATTTTGATCTTTCATGCATTCGAAGGGGCAACCAGGTATTTCGAATTTGGGACATAATTTTACAGTAAGGGGCCTCTAAAATGTGCCTTGTACAGTGATATACCCTACCACTTTGATGTGTTTACTTGGATTCTTTTTAAAAGTGCCGAAAGTGAAGGTTTACCGTAGAAATTCCATAGGATCCTATCTTGCACTTTTGAATTCAATTACTGCCATCAATTTGCTGGATTAAAGGTATATTAGATGTTCATAATATATGATTGGGTCTTGGGATTTATAAACGAGGTCGTTCAGAGGTAAAAATTAACATGACGACACTTTTAAATCCTGCCATACATCTTTAATTATACCCGGGTTTATATCACTCTTGTCTTATATGACACGTGTCGTTATTTCATTGAACACGAATTTTCGAGGTGTTACAGTATCCAACTCCCCAAGGAGTTCCGTAGGGCCATTCGGGGTTAAGAGCATTGTAGTTCTACGCCGCCAGGTATGGGTCGATCTCAGCATAATTAAAGTTGGTGTGAGCCGGCAGCTCAAAGGGATTATACGCTGCTGAGCCAGCGTACGTGGGAATTGGGTTGTCAAAGCCCAACGGTGGTGGCATGACAGGTGCAGAGTTCACTTCCGGGTTGGGGTTTGAAGGTCTGTAACATCTGTGCTTGTAACATTAAACTGATCCGCTTACTTTGATTTGTCACCGTCTCATTTGTTTGCCTTAGGTAACAAACAAATGATCGCCAATTCTTATGCATTGCCATTCTGTTTTGTTTATCCGATAACCTTTCACTTGTTTCTTCCTATGTCTTTCATTTTCTTCTAGAATGTCTCTTCCTCGCAGCACCGGTCAAATGTCCGAGCGAACAGCCAAATTTGCCCAGCAAATAGGCGAAGTGATTCAGAAATCTGTGGATTTAGGCATTACCATGTATCAACTCCAGAATGAAACCACTCAAGAATCACCAAAGGAAGCAGAAGTCAAGCAAGCACCAACCGCGAAGAAACTAACCGAGGAATCAAAGACCATGGATGAACGATCCCCTAAGAAATCAAGGAAGCGTAAGGCTTCAAGGAAACCCGCAGCGGTTGCACCAAAACAGGCAGGACCTAGTCAGATGACAGCATCACCAGCCAAGAAGCGGTACAAAGGAACTGCTCCCTTGTGCAAATGATGCAACCGTCATCATTCGAACCCCTTACCCTGCTTCAAATGTACCTACTGTGGCCGGTGGGGACATCTGATTAACATATGCCGCTTTGCCATCCAAAACAAAGCTGCTATCAACCTTGCTGCTACCCAACTCCAAGTCAACCCTACTCAAGCTCGTTTTCCGTCTGGTACTTGCTACAACTGTGGCGAGACGAGCCATTTCAGGAACAAATGCCTGAAGATTTTCAGTGCAAATCCAACCCTTGGATGAGCATTCGGCTGAACAAAGGATGTTGCTGTCTTATGCCTTTGTTTCTTTTGTTTTCGTGTATTGTGAAACAATATGTCTCGTTCATAAATAAAAGTTGTTGTTCGCAATTCTGATATACAAGTATGTTTACATGTGTTTATGGCATTTCCCTATAATACCTACATTAAGGAACTATGTTCCTTACAAACTACATTTGTGATTTCTCCCTTTCAAATGATCGCTCATGATTCCCTCGAAAATTTTAAGTACTCGTTTCACTCTAAGAAACAAAGTACAGAAAATAAAGTGACATTATGAGTAATCATGCTCCTGCACATATGTGCCTTTGAATCCTTGGTTAGATAACTAAGGGTATTTTCAAATCTCATACCCATTACGTTTTGATTTTTCAACATACACAGTACAAGTATTTCAAAAAAACAAACTTCATGATCTCAAAACATTTCATATAGTTTGAAAACAATTTTTTTTTCTAATGCATTGTCTATGTTATTTCAGAAACATTGATTATGTTTTCAAAAACAACCTTCATAATTTCAAAATGTTTCATATAGTCTGAAAACAATATTAACACAGTACATTTTCTTATCAAGTGCATAATTTCGAAAAGCATCATTCATATTTTCAAAAAAAAAAAAAACCTTATACATAATTTCAAAATTCATCTCGCATGATTTTAAAACATTTTGTAAAAATATCTACCTAATACACCTACTTTATGATTTCAAAAGTATTATATATAAGGTTTCAAAAACGTTAAACACATTTTTCTTAAAAGAACGCCATGCATAGTTTTCAAAAATATTTTCTTCATACATTGACTTAACCTTCAAATTCTGCTTCTTATGTCGCCTTGACATATCAAGCATCTCAACTTCATAAGCATTCTTACTTCATGTTTTGACATAAGCACATTCAGTGCAAGGTTTCAAAGCATCTTCAACTTCTAAAATCCATATGGGATCTTTTTATCTTCACAATTAGATCCTTGTGGATAATTGTCATGCAAATCAGAGTCCTTAATTGGATTCCTTATGTACCTTAATTCGAACATTTCGGTTCCTAATAATCGAAATCGAATTTTCTTTTTGAATCTTTCTATCTTTATAGTTAGATTCTTGATAACGTTTAAAGTACCAAATGAAATCCACGGAATGGATTCCTAGTGTGCTTTAAATGCATGTACGCAATTAACAAGACAAATTAACAAACAATTTTGTGGTTATGTGACTATGTGTTTATTCATCTTATGTTTTCTTTTATGCATTTTGTGTTTTTATACTCTGGATATTCGTTATCCAAATCCTCGCCGGATCTTTCATATCTTCATATGAGGGATTCGTAGCAGGATAGTCAAAAGGTACTACCTTAAATCCTTAATGGGCTTTTATGTAATAGTCAAGACCCTTGGATTATATAGTACCACTCCATGATTCATAAGAGACCCTTTAGTGGTCTAGTCAAAAAGATTGATTCACAAATTTGGTTAAAGAACGACATCTAGTGATGTAGCTGAACAGACTCCTTGATAGTCTATTTAGATCATTTGTTGATTTAATTAAAAGGACTCTATGGTGGTCTAGTCACACTCATCACAGGATTGTTCATTTGGTTTTACCCTACACATTTTAAAATAGACTGTGTGAACTGTGCAAGGAATTGTCTAATTATGGACGCGTACATAATTATGAAATTTAGTGCACAGAAACCCAGTAAGATTTATTATGTGTAAGAACCGATAGTGACAACAATAACAAAATGAGAACGATGTAATGGAGGTACGGTGGACGCACCAATGACGCTTCATATACTTGTATATAAGTATCCCTCTTACATTGCAAGCATGATGTTATTAAAGTTACTAGAAGTTCAGAACCCTAACCAATGTTGTTCGATCTTTTCAACTTCATGTTTTAAACTCTCACAAGTTTCCTCAAAATAAATTTCGGGATGAAATTTCCACAAGTAGGATAGACTGTAACATCTGTGCTTGTAATCATTGTGAACAGTTCTTTCATCAATAAAAGAATGTTATTTGATCCCAATGTTTGTTTGGTTGTGTTTTACATTTTTCATGTTTTGACTTTTATTCAATTCCAAACTCTATATCGCTTTCTAGAGACTTATACGCAAACTGGTGCGTAAACGTAATCAGTTTAATGCGCCAAATACTCCGAAACATCAACATATACTTAACATACCTTAAATAACCTTTACATACCTTAGAAATAAGTTTTAAAGGCTTTGGTATGGCAAAAAACAAGTTTATTCGGCTACAGGGACTAAATTTGACAAACTGCGAAAGTATGCCAATTTGAACTGTAACAGACATTCCGGAACATGACCATAAGTTAAACATACCATAAATATCCTTTACATAGCTTAGAAATAGGCTTTGAGGGGTTCGGTGTGCTAAAATAAACTTTTGGGTCATTCAGGGACTAAAAGCGTCAAAAAGTGCACAAGTTTGCACTTTCGCGCATAACTTACGTTCTGAATACATCCGGACATCCAAAAATTTATGTAAGCACTAAAATAATTTATTTTAGTGTTTGGCATGAGAAAAATCCATTCGTCGCGTCATTTGGATCGTTTTTCGCGCTTATGCGCATTCCGTCGTAATTAAGCGAACATCGCGATCGTACGACCAAACGAACCAACATCCGGCATATTTTTGAGCATGTTTCATGTCCACAATGTTTAGGCATCATTTTAGGGCCTTAACGTTGGTTAAACGGGCCTTAAACATGTCGGAAATGGCCTTAAACACCAACAGGGACTGAAACTGTCATTTTGCAAAGTTGTTGTCTGATCAGGACCCTCAGGCGGCCCGCGTAAAACCAGGGTGTATCTTTACGTGGCCCGCGTCAGCCTCCCAGACCAGATTCGATGTTTAAACAGGCTGTTATCAGCTGTTATGCACTCCTAATCCAATTTCACATGGTAATTCTGATACTATGGGCTGGTTTTGGATGTGCACATGGTATTACAATACCATGTGTGCAAGTGTATGGCCAAGATCAAAGCACGTTTCCCGATAAACGATCCTAACAGTGCTAGTATTCCTATAAATACCCCTTGCCTTCCCTTGCAAAAACCCACTATAATCCTGATTTGAGAAGCTCTAAGTTGAAACCTTTGTTTCATACCTGAGCTACTTGGATCACGATTAGCATTCGGGGACCCTTCGTAAGTATTCTTTCGTTCTTTTATTGCTTTTCGAGTCCGAAAGTCAAACTTTTTTTGACTTTCTGCGTTGACCAGTTTATGGTCAATGCGAAGTTCGTTTGAACTTCGCAACGTGATTGTAATCACGATGGTTATAGTCCCTTGTGACTATGCCTACTGATTACCACGTTGTCTAGGGTCGTAAGGGTAAGCGATCTAATAAATCGCTTATACCTTCGAACCCGACCCATTTGGTCGATCATTAGGATCCGACCAAATACATTAGGTGACCATAGTATATAGGGAATAACCTTCCGAGGTTATACCTTATGGTCGCTTCGTTAAGTAGTTGTATGATAGGTAGTTTATATGCCTTAGGTAAATTACCAGAATACCCTTTTCATGTATAATTGGTAATTAAGCATATGTAACCTAAACTTTTGTCACATAACTGATTTTGTAACATGTTTAGGCATATAACACTTGTCATAGGGCTAGTTAGACGTCTCGAGTGCGCTTTTGCGCGCACGACACGTTAAAGTAGCATAAGCTACCTTAATGGGTCGCGATGGGTCGAAAGCACTTAGGTTAGGTTTCATTTAGTATGTAGGCTTTGTTAAACCATATGACACGAGTCTCTATACCCGTTTGGTTTACGAACCCTCATTCTATCTAAATCCTCCGATTATAGGTCCGGTTTATTAATGTAGTTACCTATATTAGGTACCGTATGATTTCCGTGATCTCTAGCATTGTTTGGTTGTTACTCAAGGACTACTAAGCAATCTCAAGTGAGTACATAGACCCCTCTTTTACTGTTTTCCAAACGTTTTGGGGTGAAACACATGTGCCTACTTGTTACTTTCATGCTTTCCATGTTTTCACATCATATACTTGCTATGTTCATTAGTACATTAATAGTACATGATTTACATTACATTTCATGCTATGTATGCCCATCGTGTGCCTACTTAGTACATTGTTTTTCATTACATTTCATGCTATGTATGCCCATTGTGTGCATATTTAGTACAGTTGTTTCACGTCACATGCTATGTATGTCTATTGTTGCATACTTAGTACAGTTCACATGCTATGTATGTCCATTTGTTGCATACTTAGTACTGTTGTTTCACATGCTATGTATGTCTATTGTTGCATACTTAGTACAGTTGTTTTCATCACATGCTTACATTTTGATATGATATTTGGTTTGTTTTGATGGATCAATATACATTCATTAACACCGATCACGCCGTTCGTTAGTAGGTAGTGGTACCATAGGAATTGACAACTCCCGTTCCTGAAATCCTAGGTTTGTTTGGATTGGAAGGAATGACCGAATTCGATACACATAACTTAGATAAACCTTTAAATTGTTTAAGGGTTTATCGCCACAGTCTCAAGGCTTGGATGTATGTATCCTCACAATACCGCATAGATATTTGTATCAGTATAGCATGCATTTGTTCCACAAAACATAGCTTTGATTTAAACCATGTTTTACTTCAATACTTTGTTTTTGTGCATATGGTTTAGTTGATATATTTCACTAGCCATACATATCATTTTGGGTTACACATTACATGATTTACATTTGACACATAAACATTATTGACATTGGTTACACATTACATGATTTACATTTGACACATAAACATTATTGACATTGGTTACACATTACATTATTTACATTTGACACATAAACATTATTGACATTGGTTATACATTACATGACTTACATCTTGACATAAACATTTTGACATATTATTCAATACATTTGGCAATTGGTTTAAACATAAACATTCTACGTTGATTGGTTTGGTTTGAGTAAGTGATTTAAGTAACGAGGCGTGTGTAATATGATACAAGCATGGTGGATACGCCGCTGGTACTTCCTATATATAAGTGATTGTATGGTATTACATATCGTAGCATTATTTGAATCATTTCAATTTGGACATATAACATTTTATACAAATAACATACTTTTCACAAGACATTAATTTACAAACAACTTATTTTATACAAACTCTTTTTACATGGTTATTCATTTAACCATACAGTATTCTCTTATTTATACATATAATCTGATCTTATCGTTTTTCAAATGATTTACAAGACAAAGCAAATTACAAGGTTCATGACTAAACATTTTCTCAAACATAAGTCATGAATTCTGTTTTCACAAAACCTATGTATTTCACAGGCATTTTTATGCTGACGTACCTATTTTCACATGTGTTTTCAGGATATGATGCATAGGATTTATCAAGATACACTTAGGCGGACTTGGGCCTTAGCGAGAATAAAAGATGCAAGACTAGTTATTTATGTTATGTTTCTTTAATTGTCAAGACATTGTAACTACTTTAATCAATAAAACAATATTTCAATTTCCATGTGTTATGAAACAATGATTCTGTTACAACACTCCCCGACGTTTTCCGCCACGTTTTGTTGTTCTACGTGGTCGGGGTGTGACAGAAAAGTTGGTATCAGAGCTCATGGTTATAGGGAATTAGGTTATTAGTAATACTTTGACCTAGTCTATAACCTTCCTAGGACCCTAACGCGAGTTTACTTGCGTTTAGTCATAAAACAATACTGTCACCTATCCTTAGGCGACAACCACAACAAGAACACAAATTTCAAAACCGCTTTGAAAACTAATCATCTGTTCTAGGATGATTGATTACTAGGTTTTGAACCCTCTATTGTAAGGTTTTGAACCCTCTGTTATAAGGTTTTGAACCCTCTAAGTTTTCAAATCTCATCAAAGTTTGGGTCGTATAATGTGAACACGTGCAAACTGGAAGAGTGAATGCCCGTATCCTGAGTTTTCTGTCTAAGGCTAGAGTGTTCGTACAAATCCGCAGTATCGGACCAGTCACTCTTACCTGGGAACTCTTGGGGTGAGTGTTCACTTATAGGCGAGCATGTCTTCAGTGATACATTAATATGATCCGCTTACTTTAATTTGTCACCGTCTCATTTGTTTGCCTTAGGTAACAAACAAATGATCGCCAATTCTTATGCATTGCCATTCTGTTTTGTTTATCCGATAACCTTTCACTTGTTTCTTCCTATGTCTTTCATTTTCTTCTAGAATGTCTCTTCCTCGCAGCACCGGTCAAATGTCCGAGCGAACAGCCAAATTTGCCCAGTAAATAGGCGAAGTGATTCAGAAATCTGTGGATTTAGGCATTACCATGTATCAACTCCAGAATGAAACCACTCAAGAATCACCAAAGGAAGCAGAAGTCAAGCCAGCACCAACCGCGAAGAAACTAGCCGAGGAATCAAAGACCATGGATGAACGATCCCCTAAGAAATCAAGGAAGCGTAAGGCTTCAAGGAAACCCGCAGCGGTTGCACCAAAACAGGCAGGACCTAGTCAGATGACAGCATCACCAGCCAAGAAGCGGTACAAAGGAACTGCTCCCTTGTGCAAATGATGCAACTGTCATCATTCGAACCCCTTACCCTGCTTCAAATGTACCTACTGTGGCCGGTGGGGACATCTGATTAACATATGCCGCTTTGCCATCCAAAACAAAGCTGCTATCAACCTTGCTGCTACCCAACTCCAAGTCAACCCTACTCAAGCTCGTTTTCCGTCTGGTACTTGCTACAACTGTGGCGAGACGAGCCATTTCAGGAACAAATGCCCGAAGATTTTCAGTGCAAATCCAACCCTTGGATGAGCATTCGGCTGAACAAAGGATGTTGCTGTCTTATGCCTTTGTTTCTTTTGTTTTCGTGTATTGTGAAACAATATGTCTCGTTCATAAATAAAAGTTGTTGTTCGCAATTCTGATATACAAGTATGTTTACATGTGTTTATGGCATTTCCCTATAATACCTACATTAAGGAACTATGTTCCTTACAAACTACATTTGTGATTTCTCCCTTTCAAATGATCGCTCATGATTCCCTCGAAAATTTTAAGTACTCGTTTCACTCTAAGAAACAAAGTACAGAAAATAAAGTGACATTATGAGTAATCATGCTCCTGCACATATGTGCCTTTGAATCATTGGTTAGATAACTAAGGGTATTTTCAAATCTCATACCCATTACGTTTTGATTTTTCAACATACACAGTACAAGTATTTCAAAAAAACAAACTTCATGATCTCAAAACATTTCATATAGTTTGAAAACATTTTTTTTTTCTAATGCATTGTCTATGTTATTTCAGAAACATTGATTATGTTTTCAAAAACAACCTTCATAATTTCAAAATGTTTCATATAGTCTGAAAACAATATTAACACAGTACATTTTCTTATCAAGTGCATAATTTCGAAAAGCATCATTCATATTTTCAAAAAAAAAAAAAAAACCTTATACATAATTTCAAAATTCATCTCGCATGATTTTAAAACATTTTGTAAAAATATCTACCTAATACACCTACTTTATGATTTCAAAAGTATTATATATAAGGTTTCAAAAACGTTAAACACATTTTTCTTAAAAGAACCCCATGCATAGTTTTCAAAAATATTTTCTTCATACATTGACTTAACCTTCAAATTCTGCTTCTTATGTCGCCTTGACATATCAAGCATCTCAACTTCATAAGCATTCTTACTTCATGTTTTGACATAAGCACATTCAGTGCAAGGTTTCAAAACATCTTCAACTTCTAAAATCCATATGGGATCTTTTTATCTTCACAATTAGATCCTTGTGGATAATTGTCATGCAAATCAGAGTCCTTAATTGGATTCCTTATGTACCTTAATTCGAACATTTCGGTTCCTAATAATCGAAATCGAATTTTCTTTTTGAATCTTTCTATCTTTATAGTTAGATTCTTGATAACGTTTAAAGTACCAAATGAAATCCACGGAATGGATTCCTAGTGTGCTTTAAATGCATGTACGCAATTAACAAGACAAATTAACAAACAATTTTGTGGTTATGTGACTATGTGTTTATTCATCTTATGTTTTCTTTTATGCATTTTGTGTTTTTATACTCTGGATATTCGTTATCCAAATCCTCGCAGGATCTTTCATATCTTCATATGAGGGATTCGTAGCAGGATAGTCAAAAGGTACTACCTTAAATCCTTAATGGGCTTTTATGTAATAGTCAAGACCCTTGGATTATATAGTACCACTCCATGATTCATAAGAGACCCTTTAGTGGTCTAGTCAAAAAGATTGATTCACAAATTTGGTTAAAGAACAACATCTAGTGATGTAGCTGAACAGACTCCTTGATAGTCTATTTAGATCATTTATTGATTTAATTAAAAGGACTCTATGGTGGTCTAGTCACACTCATCACAGGATTGTTCATTTGGTTTTACCCTACACATTTTAAAATAGACTGTGTGAACTGTGCAAGGAATTGTCTAATTATGGACGTGTACATAATTATGAAATTTAGTGCACAGAAACCCAGTAAGATTTATTATGTGTAAGAACCGATAGTGACAACAATAACAAAATGAGAACGATGTAATGGAGGTACGGTGGACGCACCAATGACGCTTCATATACTTGTATATAAGTATCCCTCTTACATTGCAAGCATGATGTTATTAAAGTTACTAGAATTTCAGAACCCTAACCAATGTTGTTCGATCTTTTCAACTTCATGTTTTAAACTCTCACAAGTTTCCTCAAAATAAATTTCGGGACGAAATTTCCACAAGTAGGATAGACTGTAACATCTGTGCTTGTAATCATTTTCAACAGTTCTTTCATCAATAAAAGAATGTTATTTGATCCCAATGTTTGTTTGGTTGTGTTTTACATTTTTCATGTTTTGACTTTTATTCAATTCCAAACTCTATATCGCTTTCTAGAGAGTTATACGCAAACTGGTGCGTAAACGTAATCAGTTTAATGCGACAAATACTCCGAAACATCAACATATACTTAACATACCTTAAATAACCTTTACATACCTTAGAAATAAGTTTTAAAGGCTTTGGTATGGCAAAAAACAAGTTTATTCGGCTACAGGGACTAAATTTGACAAACTGCGAAAGTATGCCAATTTGAACTGTAACAGACATTCCGGAACATGACCATAAGTTAAACATACCATAAATATCCTTTACATAGCTTAGAAATAGGCTTTGAGGGGTTCGGTGTGCTAAAATAAACTTTTGGGTCATTCAGGGACTAAAAGCGTCAAAAAGTGCACAAGTTTGCACTTTCGCGCATAACTTACGTTCTGAATACATCCGGACATCCAAAAATTTATGTAAGCACTAAAATAATTTATTTTAGTGTTTGGCATGAGAAAAATCCATTCGTCGCGTCATTTGGATCGTTTTTCGCGCTTATGCGCATTCCGTCGTAATTAAGCGAACATCGCGATCGTACGACCAAACGAACCAACATCCGGCATATTTTTGAGCATGTTTCATGTCCACAATGTTTAGGCATCATTTTAGGGCCTTAACGTTGGTTAAACGGGCCTTAAACATGTCGGAAATGGCCTTAAACACCAACAGGGACTGAAACTGTCATTTTGCAAAGTTGTTGTCTGATCAGGACCCTCAGGCGGCCCGCGTAAAACCAGGGTGTATCTTTACGCGGCCCGCGTCAGCCTCCCAGACCAGATTCGATGTTTAAACAGGCTGTTATCAGCTGTTATGCACTCCTAATCCAATTTCAAATGGTAATTCTGATACTATGGGCTGGTTTTGGATGTGCACATGGTATTACAATACCATGTGTGCAAGTGTATGGCCAAGATCAAAGCACGTTTCCCGATAAACAATCCTAACGGTGCTAGTATTCCTATAAATACCCTTTTGTCTTGCCTTGCAAAAACCCACTAGAATCCTGATTTGAGAAGCTCTAAGTTGAAACCTTTGTTTCATACCTGAGCTACTTGGATCACGATTAGCATTCGGGGACCCTTCGTAAGTATTCTTTCGTTCGTTTATTGCTTTTCGAGTCCGAAAGTCAAACTTTGTTTGACTTTCTGCGTTGACCAGTTTATGGTCAATGCGAAGTTCGTTTGAACTTCGCAACGTGATTGTAATCACGATGGTTATAGTCCCTTGTGACTATGCCTACTGATTACCACGTTGTCTAGGGTCGTAAGGGTAAGCGATCTAATAAATCGCTTATACCTTCGAACCCGACCCATTTGGTCGATCATTAGGATCCGACCAAATACATTAGGTGACCATAGTATATAGGGAATAACCTTCCGAGGTTATACCTTATGGTCGCTTCGTTAAGTAGTTGTATGATAGGTAGTTTATATGCCTTAGGTAAATTACCAGAATACCCTTTTCATGTATAATTGGTAATTAAGCATATGTAACCTAAACTTTTGTCACATAACTGATTTTGTAACATGTTTAGGCATATAACACTTGTCATAGGGCTAGTTAGACGTCTCGAGTGCGCTTTTGCGCGCACGACACGTTAAAGTAGCATAAGCTACCTTAATGGGTCACGATGGGTCGAAAGCACTTAGGTTAGGTTTCATTTAGTATGTAGGCTTTGTTAAACCATATGACACGAGTCTCTATACTCGTTTGGTTTACGAACCCTCATTCTATCTAAATCCTCCGATTATAGGTCCGGTTTATTAATGTAGTTACCTATATTAGGTACCGTATGATTTCCGTGATCTCTAGCATTGTTTGGTTGTTACTCAAGGACTACTAAGCAATCTCAAGTGAGTACATAGACCCCTCTTTTACTGTTTTCCAAACGTTTTGGGGTGAAACACATGTGCCTACTTGTTACTTTCATGCTTTCCATGTTTTCACATCATATACTTGCTATGTTCATTAGTACATTAATAGTACATGATTTACATTACATTTCATGCTATGTATGCCCATCGTGTGCCTACTTAGTACATTGTTTTTCATTACATTTCATGCTATGTATGCCCATTGTGTGCATATTTAGTACAGTTGTTTCACGTCACATGCTATGTATGTCTATTGTTGCATACTTAGTACAGTTCACATGCTATGTATGTCCATTTGTTGCAAACTTAGTACAGTTGTTTCACATGCTATGTATGTCTATTGTTGCATACTTAGTACAGTTGTTTTCATCACATGCTTACATTTTGATATGATATTTGGTTTGTTTTGATGGATCAATATACATTCATTAACACCGATCACGCCGTTCGTTAGTAGGTAGTGGTACCATAGGAATTGACAACTCCCGTTCCTGAAATCCTAGGTTTGTTTGGATTGGAAGGAATGACCGAATTCGATACACATAACTTAGATAAACCTTTAAATTGTTTAAGGGTTTATCGCCATAGTCTCAAGGCTTGGATGTATGTATCCTCACAATACCGCATATATATTTGTATCAGTATAGCATGCATTTGTTCCACAAAACATAGCTTTGATTTAAACCATGTTTTACTTCAATACTTTGTTTTTGTGCATATGGTTTAGTTGATATATTTCACTAGCCATACATATCATTTTGGGTTACACATTACATGATTTACATTTGACACATAAACATTATTGACATTGGTTACACATTACATGATTTACATTTGACACATAAACATTATTGACATTGGTTATACATTACATGACTTACATCTTGACATAAACATTTTGACATATTATTCAATACATTTGGCAATTGGTTTAAACATAAACATTCTACGTTGATTGGTTTGGTTTGAGTAAGTGATTTAAGTAACGAGGCGTGTGTAATATGATACAAGCATGGTGGATACGCCGCTGGTACTTCCTATATATAAGTGATTGTATGGTATTACATATCGTAGCATTATTTGAATCATTTCAATTTCGACATATAACATTTTATACAAATAACATACTTTTCACAAGACATTAATTTACAAACAACTTATTTTATACAAACTCTTTTTGCATGGTTATTCATTTAACCATCATTGTTCTCTTATTTATACATATCATCTGATCTTATCGTTTTTCAAATGATTTACAAGACAAAGCAAATTACAAGGTTCATGACTAAACATTTTCTCAAACATAAGTCATGAATTCTGTTTTCACAAAACCTATGTATCTCACAGGCATTTTTATGCTGACGTACCTATTTTCACATGTGTTTTCAGGATATGATGCATAGGATTTATCAAGATACACTTAGGCGGACTTGGGCCTTAGCGATAATAAAAGATGCTAGACTAGTTATTTATGTTATGTTTCTTTGATTGTCAAGACATTGTAACTACTTTAATCAATAAAACAATATTTCAATTTCCATGTGTTATGAAACAATGATTCTGTTACAACACTCCCCGACGTTTTCCGCCACGTTTTGTTGTTCTACGTGGTCGGGGTGTGACAAGGTCCCCCCATCTGCTGGTTTTCTTGGAGTGGCGGGTAGTGGCTGCCACTCGATGGTTGAGGGGTGCTGATATGCACTCCTCCTCGCACGGACATCCGTGCGTTTGATCTCCTTCGCCTTGGTGGCTCAGGAGGCTGCTGCTGAGTTGGTGGTGGTGGCGGGGTAACTGCCACGAAACGTGAATCCTCGGAAGGATCCTGCTGCTGCTGTTGCTGCTGATGAGGCGATGAATGATAAGAGGGTGTAAAATACCATTCATACTGGTCGAATCTTGCTTGGTAGCTGTCAGGACCACGGTAGGGTGATCCATGAAAGGATGACCCATCAGAAATTTCGATGGGATGTGTGGGGGTACCGGTCGGTGGTTCGGTAGGGTCGGTATCCTCGTCCATATCCATGGCGTGATCTCCAGAAAAGTGATCTTCAGGTCCCAATGGGTTAACACCCACTAGTTCCTCGAGGTAGTTTTCCGGGTTGAACCGGCTTCAAAAGATATGGGACGGTTTATCGAAGGAGTGATGAGAGTTGGACCTCTGGAGAGGGATAAATGACGGCTGTGGGTTTTCGGGCTCATTTTCTGATTGGGGTCTAAAAGAGTGAAGATAAGACGGTGACGAGCTTAACGAGACGGACCGCCTCGCTGGCTGCAGATGTGCCCTCCAGTCCCCCTGTGGACTTGTACGCATGTTGACGGGTGAGGTTCGTCTTTGAGACGGCCCGGCCTCATGGTCGTGGCCTGCTATAGGTGCCTTTCCCTTTCTCCTAAAGAATCTTGGCGGCATATTTAAACCTGTCAACATAACAAAGATTACAACAAAGAATAATATAAAGGACAAAATAAAACAAAATCAGGATTTGTCCTATGTTCTTTGTCTAGACTCGAAAATTTGAGGAATGTGCAATTGTGTAACTGAGATTAAACACAAAAGGCTAGTGTTCAATTCGCTCAGTGTTGGCTCTGATACCAACCTGTCACACCCCGATATTTCCACGTATTACCGGTGGGCCCGGTGGGGAGTATCGTGACGTAGTTGATATCATCATAGTCAAACAACACAAATTTTAAATGCACAGCGGAAGCAAAAGATAGATCACACTACAAACCGATTAAATAGTAATATCAAAGTATCACAATGGACTGTAATGGATCCACAGGCGGACCAAATAAAAAGGAAAACATTGTTCAACAGTTCTATGACATCCAAGCTTGCGAGACTTATTGTGGATGCTAGGAGAAAGCCAGCCTATTTCGAGTAGTACCTGCACTTAACCTTTTGGGAAAATACGTCAGTTTACACTGGTAAATACAATTAACTGGCACATTTTGAAAAGGTTTGATAAAATTGATTTGAATGCACGTGGCACAAAACTTTTATAACTTGGGATAATTATTTGAATATAATCTTGTAAAAGAATTACATGTTTCTTATGCGTTCAGTAGCTCGGGTTGACACTGGGTTAGAGCTTAATAGACACACCACATGATATAGTCCCGCGGCGGGTTATTCCCGAAACCGGCGGTTATACCTTATTATTTATTTATGCACTGTCGAGTGTACGCCTACACTCCGTGCTTAGGTCGTGGCCATTTCCTAAAATGATGCCAAGGATATCCGGGACATGGTCATTAACCCCCCAAAGGCTTTAAGCAAACAAAACAATTTAAACGGGTCATTTCAATGAATTAACCTCTATTCGATTAAAGATTCAATGCCCGACCAAGCGGTATTTTATATACCATACCCCAAGCCCGTATAGGGAAAATAAGTTAAAAGTATTTATCTGAGCTAAATATAAATTCAATCCCAGCCGTATATCAAATCAGTAAGTACAGATAGCTTTTACTGGGCTCCTAAATCTGGAACTGAGGTTTTTAATAACCTATTAGAATCCTAACGGGTCTTTAATTAAGTTTAGACTTAGACCGGTTAGTTTTCAAAAAGGAAGACACGGTTCAAACGCATGATAAAGCGAAGACCGGTTTAGAATGTGGTTTTGACCCGTCAAGCTTGTATGCTTGCTTAATATGGGTAACTTAAACATATTCTGGATTTTGAGATAAAAATGATATGGTTTGACCCGTTTCGGCTAAATTATGCAAACTAGTTACATAAGCCGATCCGAACGCAAAAAGTGCGTAACGGGTAACCATATGAGTCATATACAAGTTTCTTAAGTTAATATGCCTTAAATATGTTGTGACATCAGTAAGATATCTTCTATTATGCCCCATATGAATTCAAACTCAAATTATGCCCCGTAAGGGCATTTTGGTCATTTAAAAGGTTATAAAAGAGTTTAAATATAATTCTGAGTTTTGGGTCTAATGTAATCAGTAAAAACACTTAATTTACTAAGTGATATCAGTAGGGTAAAACCTATATGTGAAATTTATCATTTATAATCAAACTATGCACCTTAGGGGTATTTTGGTAATTTCACATAGGCTTAAATGGTCAAAACTGGAAACCTGAGTTTAAAACTTTGGCTTACTGCTAAAGTATAGAAATTCACTTAAAACATCAGTAGGTATCAAGTCTTATATATCTAAAATGGTTTTAATACATACTATGCGTTAAAACGCTTAAAAAGGCGATTTGGAGCTATTTCCGGGTTTTTAAGGGAAAGCTGATATTTTTATCATTCCAGAAGGCTTAAAATACTTTATTTATCATATTGGATCAGTAGAAAAATGTTTGGTATCAAAAGGATTTGTAAAACTCATTTTATAGCTTAAAAGGGCAAAACCGGTAATTACCGAATCAAGCTTAGAACTCTAAGTTATGCTCAGCCTAAAAATAAATAAAAATCTTCAAAAATCCCAAAATATTATTTTACATCAGTGGGTAAAAAAATTTGGTATTAAAAATTGGGTTTAGATAGGCTATACGCTAATTACGCCGTTTAATTAATAAAAAGCTTTTCATTTACGCTAATGAGCATAATTCCTAATCTAGACCTCAAACTGATGTCAAATTTTAGGTGCAAGCTTATAAATAAGTAACTAAGGTTTCTATTCTTCTACATTTTCAAAATCACGTTTTAAGGTCATATGGGCATAATAGTCAACATATAAGCATTTAACGGAAACATGCATGTGAATCGGATAACTAATGAACCAAGTTGTATAATCACATAGGGTTATACCAACATGAAACATGGTCCTAATAAGGCTCTAAGGCATTTCTAAAACATGCTACAATGGGTCAGAACTAAAAGTCAAAGCAAAAGTCAAATTATGCGACTTTCGGTTCCGAACCGAGCCTAAACTGAAAATTGTCGGGTTGAACATGTTTAGACATGTTCCTACATTTATTACCAAGTTATGTTAATGATAAAACAGGTTGCATGGGTTCTACATTGCTAATTACGCATTAATTTGAAAATAAGCTTTCTGTTGACTTTTTAATATCAAGTTTGACCCGACAATTGACCTAGTTAGAGTGGGAATCGAGAGTACCCTTTTAAGGGTTTATTACCCACATAATTACCTACTTATAGGTACTTTTAATTCGAGATTTGACTGAACAATTATTGATTAATCTCGAAGTCAAACCTTAATTACGACGGTTTGACTTTTAGCTAATTAACTAAGCTAAACTGAATTAAGAAGGATTAAGGACACTTACAAAGGTCCTAAGTATAATTTGGAACTTAAGAGAACTTGCTTGCTGACCAGAGGAGCTCCAGAGACCAGCTTGAAGTGAGTTGCAAATGAAAGACCAAATGTTGCAACAAGAGGTTCTCTTATATAGTGACTTTGATGCATCAAGATCACTCAAAATCAGTCTACAATTGTTGTAAGATGTTCCCAGGTGTCCCTATGATGCTAAAAACCAGTTATAGGGCCCCTGATTTTCGAATACCACTCTTATAAGGCGGTGTAACTTGTTTAACAGGCATCTGTCCAAAATTCTGCCCAGATACCCGTCTTACGGACCGTAAGGATAAACCTTTGCGGACCGTAAGCACCTCATACGGACCGTAATCTCTTGGTCTTGCGGTCCGTAACCGACCTAGATCAAAGATGCCCAGACGCCCAGTTACATGTCTTACGGACCATAAGCCTATGGCCTTGCGGTCCGTATCCGTCCTTCAGAAATTATCGCCCAGCTCTGCTCCCTTACGGACCGTAAGGGTTCACCTTTACGGTCCGTAAGCCTTCATCAGAGGACAAAAACTTGTTAACTTTGAGGACTTGACCATGCAACTTTACCACTTCGAATCTTATGCTTTAAATCAGTAGAGGGACCATGTAGACAGGCCTTGCATGTCCTTGCATGTGTTGTGTAACACCTCGAAAATTCACGTCCTATAATGTGTTGATACGTGTCATATGCTTGAACGCGTGAAAGGATGTTCGGAAAGGATTAAAGTTGACGATCATGGAAAGTATGTGTAAATACGAGTTCGGAAGGTCAACAGTGAATAATTTTATTATACATTAACCCTACATGATGCTCATGCCTTCAAACGAATAATTCATGGATCATACGAAGCTGAAAGTGAGAGATTACAAACTACAGGGGTTAAATGTGTCAACATGTTTAAAGATATACCTCTGAGTGACCTTTTGACAAACCCGAAGCTTTGTAATGGTTAATTATGCTCACTAGAATATACGATTAAAATTTCGTAAAGTTTCGTTAACGTATGAGCAAGTTGTGATCAAATTCGTATGCGAGGGTTTAAAGCGTCAACGTTGAAAGTTAGGCCTTTTCGGGTAACAATAAAGTTACCCGGGGACTTAACGAAGTGGGTATATATCTTGAAGCCCTTATAGATCAAGAATGAGGGTTCATACTGCAATAAACAAGTGTCTGTACGAAGTTTGAAGAGCCAAGGACCTAAACTGCAATAAACAAAAGTATGTTGGATGATCATAGGGGCTCGCGTAGCGCGAGCTTATAAGCTCAGGCAGTCGCGCTACGCGACTGCCATGTCTGGACAGAAACATATATTTCTTGATTTCCTTGTCTGCCCATTGAACTTGGATGCAATTTTGATCGATTTTGCACATTCATTTGGCCCCTAAAACACCCTCTAGAACAACTAGGACACTTGTTGATTAGTTGTGGTTGGATGGTAGACTTAGATGTCAAAGATTTGTGGTGTTTAAACCACTATATAAGAGCCTTAGTAGCAACCATTGTTCCTCACACCTTCATTCTCAAATCTGATCATTTAAGGGGCTTCCAAGCAGATCAAAGGCCTTCCTAATAATCATTCATCACTTGTAAGTATGCTAGACCCTTCTTAATTAAGTCTTGCTTTATATTTAGCTTAAAAGTCAACATATCGTAATTAGCGATTGACTTCGTGATTAATTAACGATAGCTCAGTCATATCCCGAATTAAAAGTACTGTTAGATAGGTAATTATATGGGTATTAAACCCTTATAAGGGCACGTACTGATTCCAGACCTAAATAGGTCGTTTGCCGAGTCAAACGTTGACCGAAAAAGTCAACAGTTTTGTAAATTACGATTTAATACACGATTAGCAATCCGAGAGGCGTGTAACCTGTTTTAACCTTAATATAACTTGGTAATAAGTATAAAAACTTGTTCATACTTGTCCGACTCGACAAATTTCCATTTAAACCCGGTTCGGAACCGAAAGACGCAAAACTTTGACTTTTGCTTTGACTTCGGTTCTGACCCGTTTTAGTTTGATTTGGAATTGCCTTAGTGCTTCATTAGGGTTGGGTTACATGATAGTATAAGCCTCTGTACTTGTTTTGTTGATTATCCGATTCGTTCGCGCGGTTCCGTTAAATGCTTAAAATGGACCGTAATGCCCTTATGACCGTACAACGAAAATTTTGAAAATATGGAAGTACAATAATCTTAGTTACTGATTATTAAACATGTACGTAAATTTTGACATCAATATGAGGTCCAGATTAGGAGATATGCGCATTAGCGTAAATAGTAAGCTTTTTATTAATTAATCGGCGCGATTAGCGCATAGCCTATCTAAACCCGATTTTCGGCACCAAACCTTTTACCCATTGATGAAAATAATATTTTGGGATTTTTGAAGATTTTTAATTATTTTTTTAAACTGATCTTAAGCTAGGCTTATCGCCTTAATTCGGTTAATACCGAATTTACCCTTTTCGGTCATAAAATGATTTCTACAAGGAATCTTGACGCAAATCCAATTGCTACTGATTTTAAATAATAAATATAGTGTTTTGAGCCTGTTTAACTGATCAGAAAACCCAGAATCGTATTTTTAATCGAACGTCGCTTAAAACGGGTTTATACGTGTATTATACGCGTAGTTTAGGCTTAAAACTATTTTGAGACATACGGATTATTATCAACTAATATAATCTGTTAAAAATAAGTTGTTTACTAATTACTTCAGTCCCGAACATCAGGGTTACGTTAAATCCCTTTTTTAATCGTTAAAATGACCAAAATACCCCTACGGGGCATAATTAAGGATTTAACTCGTTTTGGGCATTATGGAAGGTATCATTATGATATCACAACATAATTTAAGCATATTAACTTAGGAAACCTGTTCGCGACCTATTCGGTTACCCGTTACGCGTTATTCGCGTTCGGATCGGTTTATATAACTAGTTTATATAAGTTAGCCGAAACGGGTCAAACCTTATCGGTTTTATCTCAAAATCCAGAATGTGTATGAAATACCCATATAAGACAAGTCTCTGAACATGTCGGGTTTAAATCACATTCTATTCCGGTCTTCGCTTAATCGTGCGTACGAACCGTATCCTCCTGTAAGACTAACCGGTCTAAGCTTAGGCTTAATTAAAGACCCGTTAGCATTCTAATTAATTATTTATACCATCATTCCAGACTAGAGCTTTCCGGTAAATTGTACCTACGCTTACTTAAGTGAATACGGCTGAGTTATAAATTTCTGCTATTTAAGACAGGAGCTAGCTCAGGTAAATACTCTTAACTTATTTTCCCTATACGGGCTTGGGATACGGTACTATAAAAGTACCGCTTGGTCGGGTGTATGTAGTCATTAAATCGGATTGTGATTGGTGTACTTACATAACCTGTTTAATATGTATTATTTTATTTTATTTGGTGTATGGCCTTTGGGGGTTAATGACCATGTCCCGGATATCCTTGGCATCATTTTACGAAATGGCCACGACCTAAGCACGGGGTGTAGGCATACACCTGACAGTTGCATTATGTAAAAACTGGTAATCCACTCCGAGGTATCATCCTTGTGGGCATTATACCGGAACTGGTAATCCACTTAGGGGATGATAGCCCGTGGGCATTATACCTGTGGCGTGTCTGTTAATCTAGTCCGGCCCTACAAACCGGCCCTAAACGGACGACAGATAAGTAAAACTGTATACAAGATTATATACAAATAATTTTCCCAAGTTATAAAAGATTAATTTTGCCTCTGTGCATTTTAATCAAAGTGTCAAAAGGTTTTTGTGCCTGGTGCATCTAAATCAATTTTCTTAAACTCTTTTCAAATGAGTCGGTTGAGTGTATTTACCAGTGAAAACTGACGTATTTTCCAAAAAGGTTAAGTGTCAGGTACTGAACGTAATTGGCTGGAAGCTCAGGGCGCTAATAAGGAATCTTGCAAGTTCTAGGCGCCTAAAGTCTGTTGAACAAATGATATGTTTTAAGATCCGCCTGTGGATCCTTTACTTCCGTTGTAATACTGAATATTACTTCATATTCGGAATGTAATAATAAATATCCTTTGCTTCCACTGTGCATTCATATATATATTGTGTTGTTTGACTATTATGTTGCCAACCACGTCACGATACTCCCCCACCGGGCCCACCGGTGACACGTGGAAAGTCGGGGTGTGACAGGTTGGTATCAGAGCCAACACTGAGTGAATTAAACACTAGTCTTTTGTGTTTAATCTCAGTTACACAATTGCACATTCTTGAGTCTAGACAAGAACATAAGGAAAATCCAAATTTGTTTCATTTTACCTTATTTGGTTCCTTTATTATTTTTCTGATTAGCCCTTGCATGGGCAAGTCAATTGCTATAGAAGTCCCGTTTAGGGGCAACCATATACTTGTTAATTTTTAAAGGAACGATTATATTTAAAGTATCATTCCTATATTATAAGATCTACCATTATAATAAAATGACAAAATTTAAAAAGGGACAAAACCTAGCCATGTGTCACATTAAGACAGGGCCAAGATGGTAGTTCCATAATTAAATTCAGATCCTTGTTAACAGTTCAATTTAGGATTGCTCTGCGTTAATTATTAAAAAGAATCTAAAAGGTAAAACCTAGCCTAAATGTCACGGCATACAAGGCCAAGATGGTAGAACCTATTCAAGAGATTCAAATCCTTATTAAAAATATGAAAGCATATTAACATGCTCGACAAAATGTGATATGATAAAATCACATAAGTCATTTTGGGATATACTAAATTTCCTTATTTATATAATCATCCCTTATGGATGAAGTGCCCACGGGCTATAACTAACGTCCTCTGGGACTAAAGACAGTGGTAGCCTACAACTCCCTGTCAAGAAAAAGGTAATGAACTTTGATTCAAACCTTGAAGCCTCGATTCTATAAAATCAAGGCCTATAAATTAAACTTGTCTAAGTGACTAGGCCTTTTGTGCTATTATTAACTTATAATTTAGGAGTATAATAAATATCCTGAATAATTATATATTTATCAAAATTAACCAATATGTGTAATAAAAACATGGTTAATAAATCGTTCAAAAAGATAACAACTGTTTAAACTTCCGTAAAAACCTTGTCCTTGTTTAATTTTTATGTAGCAATTAAAACTACATGGCGGGGTCGGAAGAAGGGAACAGTCACCCTCTGGAAAATCGCGATGATGAAAGGATTAATATAACCAGAGGAGAACTTCGTACATTGATTGACTCAGCTGTATCTAAAGCTGTGAAGGAGAAATTCCAGGAGTATAGTGAGACATATAGTGAAGCCTCATCTGTACCCCACCCTAAATCCATCCCTAAAACTCCTCCAGAGCCTGATAACAAGCCGCCCTCCAAGAAAGATGAGTTAAAGAAAGATGACGATCGACATCCATCTAAGGAACACAGTTTTCCATCCAAGAGGACAGTGTTCGATAATGAACCACATACCAAATCCTGTAACTATAAGTACTTTGTTTCCTGCAAGCCCCGAGATTTTACTGGGGAAAAAGGGGCAGTTGATTGTATGATTTGGTTGGATGAAATGGACACAGTTGTCGATATCAGCGGTTGCGCTGAAAGGGATGTCGTGAAGTACGTATCCCAATCGTTCAAAGGAGAGGCACTGGCATGGTGGAAGTCTCTCATTCAAGCTGCTGGGAAGATTCCGCTCTACAGTATGTCATGGGAACAGTTTGTTATTCTCATTAAGGAGAATTACTGCCCTCAACACGAGGTTGAGGGGATTGAGTCAGATTTCTTATCTTTGGTGATGACAAACTTAGATTGTCAAGCTTACCTCACCAGTTTTAATACCCTGTCCAGACTGGTCCCTTACCTTGTAACACCAGAGCCCAAGCGAATTGCACGCTTCATTGGGGGTTTACCCCCAGAAATCAAAGCCAGTGTTAAGGCTTCAAGACCTACTACATTTAGGTCAGTAGCTGACCTCTCTCTGTCCCTTACTTTAGATGCGGTCAGGCTAAGGTCGCTAAAGAAATCTGAAGAAAGTAAGAAGAAGCGTGAGGGTGATAACTCCCGAGAATCAGAGAAGAAACACAAGGGAAACACTGACTCTGAGAGGTCTGGGTCTGGAAAGAATGGTCAGCGGACAGAGGAAAAGCCAAGGTGCTCGACTTGCCAAAAACGCCACTTTGGAAAATGCAGAATGGAGTCCAATTCTAAAACAGGACCACCTGCATGTGGGATATGCAAGTCTAGGGAGCACAAGGCTGTTGATTGCGGGAAGATCAAAGATGCTACATGCTACAACTGCAACGAGAAAGGGCACATAAAGACCAACTGCCCTAAGTACGCGAGGAAGCCCGAGTAAGCCGAGGGAACAAACGCACGAGTTATCAAGAGGAACGCCCAAGAGATGATGCAGCATAATAATAGTATAATATGTACCTTTCGTTATCAAGCAGTTTATGTAGAAACTTATTTAATACTGGCACGTATAAATATATTATGAATGATAAAGGTTGAGAACTGTTGTTTCCACCTGATTAAGACTCCGGTCATTTAATGCCCGGTAGAAAGTGACGATGTTACGTCGAAAATGCTCCAACAAATCCTATATTGATATTAATATCTATTAGAAATCACTTCTCTAATATCCTTATAGCAAACTTTTGGTTGCATACTTAAGGACTCAATATAGTGATAAAAGTCGATTGGTTACCTTAAAAATAAAGTCCATATTGTGAGTGATAAGAAGCAATTAATTATCAAGACTCCTTATGAGACAACCCTCGTAATTACACGTGTCCGTACGATTAATTAAAAAAAAATGGTGGAACTGACCGTCCCCGGAATCGAACCCGGGTCTAGGTCGGCCGCACCCTTTCGCGCGCCCAGCCAACCGAGCTAGGTGCCTAGTTTGTGAATATTTCCATTCTAATTAAATATAAGCACATATAGTTGATATCTCTTTAATCTCTATCGATTTCGAATATCAAATGGTATGACAAAAGCGCTATATGAGGATTGGTGTATCTTAATAAATTCCATAGATTGCTTCCATGCCTGATCAGTATGGAGGTTTAATGCATGGAACCACAAAGATATCCCAATGATCATATGGTACTAAAGTCAACTAATGGCATTCAAAGAAGATATCCATAAAATAATTGTCCAAGTAAATATTCCCGATTAAGGAATTCGTGGACTAGTAACATAAATATGTCATTTTTTTTTCACAAGCAATGATGGATGAACTGGAGCTTGAGATATGGAAAATCTCTGTAACCTCCTTGTATGTTGGTCATCTTCTTCTAAGTTTACCCTGCTTACCCCCTAGAGAGAGGTGGAGTTAAGATTAACATCCCACTTTGGGTTAGAGTGTTGTAAGAACTCCATGTTGATTATGGAATAACCGAAAACCTGATTAAGTAAATTTTAAGATAGGAGATTCATAGCCTAACTCAATATCCTGGGAATTCGGTATAGGGAATTTTGAAAGACGGTTCATTTTGCTAAGGCATTGTTCACCGCAACCCTAATTAGGCGACGAATGAGAATCGCCATCAGCTGCCCAAAATCGTCGAATTGTTCGACTAACTGTAAAGATTAGCTATTCCGTAAGATTAATTTTGAGCAATGGTTGGAATAATCATCTCACCTTAAGATAAGCTTTCCTATAATAACTGCCATATAAGTATCACGGTGGCTCCTTGGAGACCTTGTATAAATGGCATGTTAAACGTTTATTGTTAGGACAATAGATTGGTAAGTCCAATTATAAGGATCTGAACGTTGCCCAGGAAACAACAAATAAGATCGTATAAATCCATACTCGATTATAAGTTTCCAGTATACGGCAGGAAATCGAGAATTCATGAAAATAGCAAACTTCCTAAATTCTTGTTAAGAAATAGGGTTCAACAAAGGATATCACCCTAGAAGGGTGTGCTAAATTTGTTAAATTATCGGGCTAGTTAAGCTCTGAGTATATAGAACCCTTCGAAGGATTCGAATGTATCAAGATTAAATAGCTTACGAGCTAAGACCTAATTAAGGACTGGGTGGAACGCGCAATGTGACCCACACTAATGATTTAGCGACATGTCACAAATAAATCGAAAGGCGCTATCACATAATGATATGCAGGACTATGATAATAAGAGCAACCTTTGTCGATTGAGGATCGACGGGTTAAGAAGCTTCGAAGGAAGCATGTACCTATTGTAAAGGTCAAATGGGATGCCCGTAGAGGTCCCGAATTCACGTGGGAAGTTGGATCCACGATGAAAGAGAAGTACCCTTACTTATCTCAGTAAATCTCGGGTCGAGATTTCTTTTAAGGGGGTGAGGATGTAACACCTCGAAAATTCACGTCCTATAATGTGTTGACACGTGTCATATGCTTGAACGCGTGAAAGGATGTTCGGAAAGGATTAAAGTTGACGATCATGGAAAGTATGTGTAAATACGAGTTCGGAAGGTCAACAGTGAATAATTTTATTATACATTAACCCTACATGATGCTCATGCCTTCAAACGAATAATTCATGGATCATACGAAGCTGAAAGTGAGAGATTACAAACTACAGGGGTTAAATGTGTCAACATGTTTAAAGATATACCTCTGAGTGACCTTTTGACAAACCCGAAGCTTTGTAATGGTTAATAATGCTCACTAGAATATACGATTAAAATTTCGTAAAGTTTCGTTAACGTATGAGCAAGTTGTGATCAAATTCGTATGCGAGGGTTTAAAGCGTCAACGTTGAAAGTTAGGCCTTTTCGGGTAACAATAAAGTTACCCGGGGACTTAACGAAGTGGGTATATATCTTGAAGCCCTTATAGATCAAGAATGAGGCTTCATACTGCAATAAACAAGTGTCTGTACGAAGTTTGAAGAGCCAAGGACCTAAACTGCAATAAACAAAAGTATGTTGGATGATCATAGGGGCTCGCGTAGCGCGAGCTTATAAGCTCAGGCAGTCGCGCTACGCGACTGCCATGTCTGGACAGAAACATATATTTCTTGATTTCCTTGTCTGCCCATTGAACTTGGATGCAATTTTGATCGATTTTGCACATTCATTTGGCCCCTAAAACACCCTCTAGAACAACTAGGACACTTGTTGATTAGTTGTGGTTGGATGGTAGACTTAGATGTCAAAGATTTGTGGTGTTTAAATCACTATATAAGAGCCTTAGTAGCAACCATTGTTCCTCACACCTTCATTCTCAAATCTGATCATTTAAGGGGCTTCCAAGCAGATCAAAGGCCTTCCTAATCATCATTCATCACTTGTAAGTATGCTAGACCCTTCTTAATTAAGTCTTGCTTTATATTTAGCTTAAAAGTCAACATATCGTAATTAGCGATTGACTTCGTGATTAATTAACGATAGCTCAATCATATCCCGAATTAAAAGTACCGTTAGATAGGTAATTATATGGGTATTAAACCCTTATAAGGGCACGTACTGATTCCAGACCTAAATAGGTCGTTTGCCGAGTCAAACGTTGACCGAAAAAGTCAACAGTTTTGTAAATTACGATTTAATACACGATTAGCAATCCGAGAGGTGTGTAACCTGTTTTAACCTTAATATAACTTGGTAATAAGTATAAAAACTTGTTCATACTTGTCCGACTCGACAAATTTCCATTTAAACCCGGTTCGGAACCGAAAGACGCAAAACTTTGACTTTTGCTTTGACTTCGGTTCTGACCCGTTTTAGTTTGATTTGGAATTGCCTTAGTGCTTCATTAGGGTTGGGTTACATGATAGTATAAGCCTCTGTACTTGTTTTGTTGATTATCCGATTCGTTCGCGCGGTTCCGTTAAATGCTTAAAATGGACCGTAATGCCCTTATGACCGTACAACGAAAATTTTGAAAATATGGAAGTACAATAATCTTAGTTACTGATTATTAAACATGTACGTAAATTTTGACATCAATATGAGGTCCAGATTAGGAGATATGCGCATTAGCGTAAATAGTAAGCTTTTTATTAATTAATCGGCGCGATTAGCGCATAGCCTATCTAAACCCGATTTTCGGCACCAAACCTTTTACCCATTGATGAAAATAATATTTTGGGATTTTTGAAGATTTTTAATTATTTTTTTAAACTGATCTTAAGCTAGGCTTATCGCCTTAATTCGGTTAATACCGAATTTACCCTTTTCGGTCATAAAATGATTTCTACAAGGAATCTTGACGCAAATCCAATTGCTACTGATTTTAAATAATAAATATAGTGTTTTGAGCCTGTTTAACTGATCAGAAAACCCAGAATCGTATTTTTAATCGAACGTCGCTTAAAACGGGTTTATACGTGTATTATACGCGTAGTTTAGGCTTAAAACTATTTTGAGACATACGGATTATTATCAACTAATATAATCTGTTAAAAATAAGTTGTTTACTAATTACTTCAGTCCCGAACATCAGGGTTACGTTAAATCCCTTTTTTAATCGTTAAAATGACCAAAATACCCCTACGGGGCATAATTAAGGATTTAACTCGTTTTGGGCATTATGGAAGGTATCATTATGATATCACAACATAATTTAAGCATATTAACTTAGGAAACCTGTTCGCGACCTATTCGGTTACCCGTTACGCGTTATTCGCGTTCGGATCGGTTTATATAACTAGTTTATATAAGTTAGCCGAAACGGGTCAAACCTTATCGGTTTTATCTCAAAATCCAGAATGTGTATGAAATACCCATATAAGACAAGTCTCTGAACATGTCGGGTTTAAATCACATTCTATTCCGGTCTTCGCTTAATCGTGCGTACGAACCGTATCCTCCTGTAAGACTAACCGGTCTAAGCTTAGGCTTAATTAAAGACCCGTTAGCATTCTAATTAATTATTTATACCATCATTCCAGACTAGAGCTTTCCGGTAAATTGTACCTACGCTTACTTAAGTGAATACGGCTGAGTTATAAATTTCTGCTATTTAAGACAGGAGCTAGCTCAGGTAAATACTCTTAACTTATTTTCCCTATACGGGCTTGGGATACGGTACTATAAAAGTACCGCTTGGTCGGGTGTATGTAGTCATTAAATCGGATTGTGATTGGTGTACTTACATAACCTGTTTAATATGTATTATTTTATTTTATTTGGTGTATGGCCTTTGGGGGTTAATGACCATGTCCCGGATATCCTTGGCATCATTTTACGAAATGGCCACGACCTAAGCACGGGGTGTAGGCATACACCTGACAGTTGCATTATGTAAAAACTGGTAATCCACTCCGAGGTATCATCCTTGTGGGCATTATACCGGAACTGGTAATCCACTTAGGGGATGATAGCCCGTGGGCATTATACCTGTGGCGTGTCTGTTAATCTAGTCCGGCCCTACAAACCGGCCCTAAACGGACGACAGATAAGTAAAACTGTATACAAGATTATATACAAATAATTTTCCCAAGTTATAAAAGATTAATTTTGCCTCTGTGCATTTTAATCAAAGTGTCAAAAGGTTTTTGTGCCTGGTGCATCTAAATCAATTTTCTTAAACTCTTTTCAAATGAGTCGGTTGAGTGTATTTACCAGTGAAAACTGACGTATTTTCCAAAAAGGTTAAGTGTCAGGTACTGAACGTAATTGGCTGGAAGCTCAGGGCGCTAATAAGGAATCTTGCAAGTTCTAGGCGCCTAAAGTCTGTTGAACAAATGATATGTTTTAAGATCCGCCTGTGGATCCTTTACTTCCGTTGTAATACTGAATATTACTTCATATTCGGAATGTAATAATAAATATCCTTTGCTTCCGCTGTGCATTCATATATATATTGTGTTGTTTGACTATTATGTTGCCAACCACGTCACGATACTCCCCCACCGGGCCCACCGGTGACACGTGGAAAGTCGGGGTGTGACATGTTGCCATGCACATGTGGTTTCTTGGACCTATCTAAGAAGACTTTTAAAAAAATTTTGTCGTAAGTACCTAGAATCCCATCTTTTACAAAGTTTGAATTTTACATTACCAGGGATAACCGGATTTTAGCATCTCAGATGTTTATAAAATATATTAGGGTCTTGGGATTCATAACTAGGTCGCTCAGAGGTATTAATTTACATGTCGACACTTTTGAATCCTACCATACATCTTTTAACTCGATCCGGTTTATAGCACGTTTGCCTTACATGACACGTGTCCCTATTTTTATTGGGTATGATTTTACGAGGTGTCACACTTACCATGTTATTTAGTAGGTTGAGTTACCCTTAAAAACATATTTATTTGTTTCTAAATCACATTCTTGAAAGATTTAGTCATTTACAACTTGTAAGATGATTTTTCTAAAATTATTTCTTTTGTATTTTTCTTGTTACAAGCATGTTTCTAGTCTTGTTTTAACACTAAAAATGTGATTGGTTTACTTAGAAACCATGACTTTGTAAATCTTGAAAATAAACTTGGTTTCTTGAGAAAATTATTTTGTAATAATCTATTTACAAGGTTTGTATTTTGTTTAAATCATCTTTACATATGAAAACCAATTTCATCATTCAAGTTCATGGAGACATAAAGCATGATGAACTTGGCTTTTCACAAGATGACCACCTTAACTTACTAGATCATGTGTTTAATCACAATCTAGTAGGCTTCTTATGATGTCTAACATTACTAACACAAATCATCAATCATCAAGAAGCAAATAAACACTATCCTCATGTATTCTTATGCTATTTAAGTTTATGTTAAAGTATCATGACCATGTTCTTTAGAGTTCTTCAAGATTAACAATGTTTATTATCTTTTATTCATCAAAATATGAAGTAACAAAGGGTTATGAGGGTCTTACTACTAGCAAAAGGCTAGGGAAGAACACAAGAGGTTGAAGATGACAAATGGGTTGGTTAATAGCAAGTGAAGATGGTCCTTCAAGATCCACAAGCTCCACACTTCTCAATCTAGCTTCTAACACCTTGTGAGGACTTGATATTGCATGAAAGTGGAATGAAGGTGGTGGTGATGTGGGTGGTGGCTCACGGCCGAGATGAGGGAAGGAAGGAGAAGGTGAGTGGTGTTGAGTGGTGTGTGAAAGTCTTGACCCTTATGCTTTATTTATAATCCATGTTGAAGTATTAACCAAGGGATCATGTGTCTTCCAAGTACAAGAAAAATCTTAATACAAATCTCCACAAATCTTAAGAGATCAAGCAAGATCATGTAAAGATTTTGATGGGGGCCACCCCATGATCGTCCATTTAGAAGGGGGGGGGGGTAAAGTGTAATTTAAATTACGAATTACATAAATAAGTAAGTTTTCAAGTGTAAAGTTTAGGGATTTTATGTGTTATTATGTTATAAGGGGTGTTATGGTGTTCGGGGATCATAACTAGTTTAGAAACATTAAAACAATGCTTCTAGTATAATTGTGATGTTTCGGGTAATGTCCGGTTGTTCGGTTAACTACCGGTTCGTTAAAGTGCTAAATTGCACCGTTTAGTGTCCTTTATGTACCCTTTTGTGACCCTTTCAATTCCCGATACTTGGGAGGGTATTCTGGATAATAAAACATAAATTCTGCATGATATTTATGTGTTAAAAAGCTGATTATAGCTGATTTGTGCAGAATTATGCATTTAAAGTGCGTTTCGGGTGCTTTTTAGTGCATATTCTAGCTTCCGGAAAGTCTATATGTTAACCCTTGTATACATTCTTGGGTTTTCATGTATTTTTGATGCTGGGCCTACTCTTGGGCCCCAATTCTCTTGTCTGACTGCTTTCTGCAGAATTGTTGACACAATGTGTCTTACCGGTGAGTTTATAAGTATTTCTGACGCAACGCTAATCATTAATGCATTAAGCCATATTTGAATTATAAAACGTGCACGAATTCACATGTATAGCATGTAATCAGACAATGTTGACATTTAAGCACATAATTGCAGTTATTAAGTATTAATTAAATTGTACGAAAATTACCGTTTTGTGCCAGTTGTCACAGTCTCCCCCCGTTAAAAGAATTTTGTCCCGAAATTCAGGCTGATCTATCTCTCGCAGGAGTTTTCTTGAACAGGTGGGGGTACTTTTCATTAAACTGGTCTTCACGTTCCCACGTGTACTCGGGTCCGTGCTTAGAGTTCCAACGTACTTTGACAAGTTTGACACTACTCCTTCTGGTCTTGTTGACTTTCCAGTCTGTAACCTCAACGGGTTGTTCTGTAAATCGGAGGGTCTCGTCAATATGCACTTCATCCGCAGGGATGATCACTGTTTCTTGGGTAGGACTCTTCTTGAGGTTGGATACATGAAACGTATCATGTACTCCGTTAAGTTCTTCCTGTAATTCCAACTTGTAAGCCACGGTACCAATTCTTTCCAAGATTTTGAATGGTCCGATGTATCGTGGATTCAGTTTTCCACGTTTTCCGAATCTTACTACGCCCTTCCAAGGTGAGACCTTTAATAAAACTTTGTCTCCCACCTCAAATTCTAATGGTTTTCGTCTTCGATCAGCGTAGCTCTTTTGTCGATCTCAAGCCGCCCTAATGCGCTCTCGGATCTGCATGATTTTATCGGTTGTCTCTTGGACAAGTTTAGGACCAACCATTCGTTTGTCTCCAGCGTCTGCCCAACATAATGGCGAGCGGCACTTGCGGCCATATAGGGCTTCGAATGGTGCGGCTTTTATGCTCGTATGATAGCTGTTATTGTAGGAAAACTCAACTAAAGGTAGGTGAGTATCCCAGCTGCCGCCTAGGTCCATAACACATGCGCGAAGCATATCTTCCAGCGTTTGTATGGTTCGTTCACTCTGGCCGTCTGTTTGCGGATGGAAGGCCGTGCTTAGATCTAGTTGAGATCCAAAGGCCTCCTGGAAGGATTGCCAGATCCTTGAGACAAAACGTCCATCTCTGTCTGAAATAATTGAGATAGGCACTCCATGACGTGCCACGATTTCTTTCAAGTACAGCTCAGCAAGCTTTCCAGTGCTATCCTTCTCTCGGATTGGTAAGAAATGCACAGACTTTGTTAATCGATCGACTATCTCCCATATCATATCATGCCCCCTAGGGGTCCTGGGTAATTTTGTTATGAAATCCATCGAGATTTGCTCCCACTTCCACATGGGTATCTCTGGTTGTTGCAGTAGGCCAGACGGTTTCTGATATTCAGCCTTAACCTTAGCACAGGTTAGGCACTTTCCAACATAAATAGCAACGTCGCCTTTAAGCCTCGGCCACCAATAGTATTCCTTCAAGTCTTGATACATTTTGTCTGATCCTGGATGGATCGAGTATCTCGACTTGTGTGCTTCATCAAGGATGACTTCTCGAATACCGCCATAGAGCGGAACCCAAATACGCCCCTTAAAGTACAAGGTTCCCTCTTTGTTTGGCATCAAATTCTTCAGCATACCTTGGAGGTATTCAGCTCTACGATTTTCTCCCTTAAGGGCTTCTTGTTGTGCGTCATGAATGCGTGCAGTGAGGTTCGTTCGAATAGTCATTTCCAATGCTCGAATTCTTAGGGTCTTAACCCTTTCTTTCTGATTTAACGCGTCTGCTACGACGTTTGCCTTTCCAGGATGGGACTTAATCTCACAATCATAGTCATTCATCAGCTCGACCCACCGTCGTTGACGCATGTTTAATTCCTTCTGATCAAATATGTGTTGTAGGCTTTTGTGATCTGTGAAGATTGTACATCGAGTACCATATAAATAGTGTCGCCAGATCTTCAAGGCGAACACCACTGCGCCTAGCTCTAGCTCGTGAGTGGTATAGTTCCTTTCATGCACCTTCAATTGTCTTAAAGCGTAAGCAATGACTTTTTGAAGTTGCATGAGCACGCAAGCCAAACCTTGACGCGAAGCGTCGCAGTATACCACAAAGTCTTCTGTGCCTTCGGGTAAGGATAGTATCGGTGCATCGCACAGCTTATTTTTGAGCAGTTGGAAGGCTTCTTCCTGCTTATCACCCCAGTCGTACTTTTTGTCCTTCTGCGTAAGGGTAGTCAGCGGTTGAGCTATTTTGGAGAAATTCTCGATAAATCGTCGGTAATAGCCCGCTAAGCCCAAAAATTATCGAACTTCAGTTGGGGTTTTGGGGGCTTCCCAATTCTTTATTGCTTCTATCTTGGCTGGGTCTACATGAATGCCCTTCTTGTTCACAACGTGACCAAGGAATTGTACTTCGCGAATCCAAAATTCGCACTTGGAGAATTCCGCATAAAGTTTCTCTTTCTTCAGTAGTTCCAAAATGGTACTGAGGTGTTGCTCGTGCTCTTCTTTCGTTTGTGAGTAAATCAGGATATCATCGATAAATACAATCACGAATTTATCGAGATATGGTTTGCATACGCGGTCCATCATATCCATAAATACCGCTGGCGCGTTTGTCAGTCCGAATGGCATCACAAGGAACTCGTAATGCCCATGACGTGTTCGGAATGCAGTCTTTGGTACGCTTTCATCTTGAATTCTTAACTGATGGTATCCCGATCGAAGGTCGATCTTGGAATAGTAGCTCGATCCTTGCAATTGATCAAATAAGTCATCAATCCTCGGTAGTGGGTACCGATTCTTGATAGTGAGTTTGTTCAGTTCTCTATAATCGATACACATCCGCAGTGTTCCATCCTTCTTCTTCACGAACAATACTGGAGCTCCCCAAGGTGAGAAGCTTGGCCTTATGAATCCTTTATCCAACAACTCCTGGAGTTGTGTAGATAATTCTTGCATCTCAGATGGTGCAAGCTGATAGGGTGCCTTGGCTACAGGAGCGGCTCCTGGAACCAAGTCTATATGGAATTCGACTTGTCGTTGCGGAGGTAATCCTGGCAGATCTTCAGGAAAAACATCAGGGAATTCCTTCACCACAGGAATGTCTTCAAGTTTCGGCTCCTCAGTCTTCTTATCTACAACGTGTGCCAGGAAAGCAACACATCCTTTCCTTAAACACTTCTACGCCTTCATACAACTGATGATTCGCAGAGGCGCGTCTCGCTTTTCTCCATGTACGTCTCGTTTTTCTCCATGTACGATGAGAGTTTCATCATTCGCCAGAGGGATGCGAATGATTTTCTCGTGACAAACAACTTCAGCCTTGTTCTTGGACAACCAGTCCATTCCGACCACTACATCGAAGCTATCCAATTGAATAGGTAAGAGGTCGATGCTAAATCTTCGCTCCCCGAGTTCTAATGAGCAACCTCTAACAACTTCGCCCGATTCAACAAGTTTACCATTGGCTAGTTCTATGGAATAAGGAATATCTAATCTACTAGATTCTATTCCAAGCATACGTTTAAATTCCACAGACATGAAGCTATAATCGGCGCCAGTGTCAAATAGTATGGATGCAAAGTGATTGTTAACGAGAAACGTACCGGTGACCACGTTAGGGTCCTCGCGTGCGTTCCTTGCTCCAATCACGAATGCTCGAGCCGGAGCATTGTTCTCCCTTGGGCAATCTTTCTTGAAATGATCTTTGCTTCCACAACCAAAGCATCCTTGGTTCTGCCCAGCTCCATTACCGTTCCGGTTACCATTGTCATTGCCATTTCCATTCCTATTACCATTACCATTGCGGCCTCCAATACCTTTTCCCCAACAATCCTCGGTACGGTGGCCTGACTTCCCGCGGTTCTCGCATCTCCCAACGCGACAGTTTCCCACGTGGTGAAAGTTACAGCGGTTGCATTTGGGCAGAGTGCCCTGATACTTCTTAGTTCCTGTATCGTTTGCAGCCGCGAAGGTTTTTGCCTCCATAGGTGGGTTAGTATCGCGCTTCTTGTTGTTCGAACCCTTGTTGTTGCTGCGGGTTGCTTGCTTCAGATTTGAATGTTTCCTTTTCTTGTCACCGGTCGACTCAGCATGCGTCTCGGTCTTCTCAGTAGGGTTCAGTGATAATTTCTTCATACGGACAACATTTTCAGTAAGGCTGACAGCCAGAGTTACAACCTGTGTGATCGTTGCAGGTTTGGCCGAAGTTACCATGCTGCGAAATTCTGGAGCCAATCCCCAGATGTAGCGTTCAACGCGCTTAAATTCGGGAGTCACCATGTAGGGGATCACTCTTGACAAATCTTGGAACCTTCGGGTATAACCAGTAATGTCCGCACCTTCCATGGTCAAGTGCCAGAACTCAGTCTCTAACCTTTGGAGTTCAGCACGTGAGCAATACTTTTCTCACATACGTTCCTTTAGCTCAACCCACGTCATGCCGTACGCAGCATCATCACCCAGAGTCTGGACTTGCAAATTCCACCAAGTCAAAGCTTCATCAACAAACAACCCCGTAGCAAAAGTGACTTGCTGATCCGCGGAACACTTGCTCATACGGATAGTGGCATCAGTCTTCTCCGTCCGCGTACAAAAGCCACTGCACCTCCCGTGCCGTCGTAATTCAGCGGCTTGCAGTCGAGAAACTGCTTGAAAGTGCAGCCTTGAGCCGTGTTTCCTCCAGATGTATCTCCCTGCCCATTGCGTCTAGCATTGCTTGGTCCTCCACTTTGTTCGGTGCAGTTCGCCTCGTATTGGGCGATAGCTGCGGAGATCCTTTCTTCCAATAGGGCGTTCAGTTCCTCAGCTGTCCTCGGCAGAAGAGGAGGAGGGGGTTGATCGGAATCTTGGTTGTTCACAGCTCTCCTAGGTGCCATGTTCTATCAGAACACAACACACAGGGTTAGACATTTGTTTGATATCGTCATACAAGGCAGTAGTAGTATATATACACAAGCATATACCACATAAGTGATATCAAACAATCTGCCAAACGTATAAATCAATTCATACAACAAGCATGCATAAATAGATAAATACTGATGTGTCATAAGATATTCACCGAGTCTTTACACATATCAGAACAACTTGTTACACCATTGTTTGCGAAGTAAACAAAATGCATAAGGGTTACATCTCCCCAAAGTACAAGTTTAATATATGTAAAGGACAAAATATCTTACTTCACATTGGCGGTTCTTGTCTTTATACCCTAAATCATTACTCCAAAAGAGTATTTAATAGGCTGGAGGAGGGGTGAGGGTATTCATGTTTGACCTTTTCTTGTATTGAAGGAATCCCGTCTGATACGTGACAAGACTTGCTGTGGTTTCTGTGCACTGAATTCCATAATTATGTATGCATCCATAATTACGTAACTCCTTGCACAGCCCGCACAGTTCGTTTCATCCTCGTATCACTTCCTTCAGATAGGTCACTGTTTTTAGGTAAAGTCACGAGTACTTGAGATATTCTATTTCTAGTATATGTATATATCAATTATCACACATAGTTGCAAGTAATTTCTAGTCAAAGACAAGTGCTACTCCAGTGCACTCTGAGTTTTGTAGTGTCCTTACTTGACTCCTTGAAAATAGCTTCAGGTAGTGGATGTCGCGGAAAGTTTTATGCAATGAAAACTCTTTGAAATTTTTTTTTCGTGAAAGGATCCTGTAGGACCGAGTTTCGTGACCGAAACCGTGATTCGTGTGAGATCGGTTCAAGACGGGAGAGATTAGAGATGATAAACAAACAACTTTGTATTAATCCGGTAGTAGAACATTACAAATCGGCCCGATTACATGATAACCGAACCAATACCAAAGAAGTATACATCCGGGGAGAGACCAAGTGGTGATCTCTCCCGGTGAGGTCTCAAACCTCCTAAAATCTCCTCATGTTGCAAATGGCAAGGGTTTTCTATTTATAGTCACACCCCTTGTCTTGCAAACACACACAGTCAACCGAATAACCCTCTCGTTTGACCACTTCAAACGAGCGGGTCTATACACGTTCGATAGACCGTTTCACTAACTATTACAAATTCAGCGTAAAATAAAACTAATCTATTCGACAAGCATCGGACACAAAATCTGCATCAACAAATTCCCCCTTGTCCGTTGCTGTCGAATGCTGAAAATGCAACTGCAATCGATCTTCAGTCAAGTATTCATCTTCTCTGTGTTAACAAATTCCCCCTTGACCGATGATCCAGGTAAGTAGTATCTTGACGCTCCTTGTAAAATATTTCCCCCTTAAAGTACGCGTATCCGTGTTGGGTGTTGTGCAATTTCCTCAATTGACCGATCTTCCGCTGATCTTCCAATACTCCAACCGGCATTTGATAAGGGTTCCAATCTTTAAGAACTGCATCAAGTCTTGATCTTGTCATAAGAACTCTATTTCATACAAGCATACTACATTGATAGAGATTTCTGGTGAACTGTCTTCTGTAAACCGTCTTTGTGGAATCGACCAAGTAATGCACTTTAATCTTCAGCATCAACACTCAGGAAAGTCAGCTAGACCAAGTGTATCCCTTGCAAGCTCAACCCGCATGCTTAGTTGAACTACATCCAGATCTCATTGTCTCGCCTTTGTGAAGTTGACCACGTAATGCACTACGGATCTTCAGCATCAGTACTCAGGAAGTCAGCTAGACCAAGTACATCGTTTGCAAACTCAACGAATTGAGTTACCCCCAGATCCCTGTAAAATCCCAAAGAAACATCAAACCCAAAACCGAATCCTGCAGGTCTTCAGCCTTGAACTATCAGCTTTCATTAAGATTCCCCAGGTCTTCAGTGAACAGCGCTTTTGTAACTACTGTAGACTTTAGAAACCTGTATTTTTCCGTGCAAAACCCTTCACGCTGGCTGGAGAATTAATTAAAATCCTCAAATATGTGTCTGTGCAAAACATTCCACGCCGAACCGTTTGTATCACCAGAAAATCACAAACTCTACCCCCTGTGATTGCGTTTAGAAATTTACCGAAGAAATTCAACATTTGAAAATTTTTATTCCCCCATTTCTTTGGTAAAATCTCTAAACCTTAACAGATTCTCTCCACTTCAAAGAAACTGTCGTCAAATGTTCACCAATTCCCTCCGCTAAGCGGAACTGTCGTCAATCTTCATTGAATGTTCTCGGTTCCGAAAAATCACGAAAACGACTTTCTTCTTTGCATATTCTAGTTGAATAAGAACGTCCCCTAGTACCCCGTAGGATCCGACTTGTATCCCTCCAAAGACTTTGTGAACTCGTTAGGACCGGTATTGACATTCTAGGTTCATTCATTCGTTACCAAATGCGAGAATATGACAATAAACAAAAAGGATTTCTTCGTTGCATATTCTAGTTGATAAAGAAATTTCGCCTAGTACCCCGTAGGATCCGACTTGTATCCCTCCAAAGACTTTGTGAACTCGTTAGGACCGGTATTGACGTTCCAGGTTCATACGTTCGTTTTCAAATGCGAGAATATGACAATAAACAAAATGCTTTCGAACATTTACGAATAACCGATAACAATCATAAACATTGACGTGCGGAAGTGAACATACCGTTTTGTTTTTGGCCCATAGTAGTCAAGTCACCAAGTTTGACGTTCGCATCGGTAACCGTGACTACCCCACAATTTTCAAAATATCATCATCTTTTGTTTTCATCATGCCGCATCATCCCGCGCACTCCCAAAACCCGTACGAATTTTGACCTTGATATTTAGAAGCGCGATTCAAATCAACTCCGCGAATACCCGACCCCCACTTTGCAACCCAAAAGATTTCACTTCACCAGGTCCAATAGAAATTTTACACATATGCTATGTCTTCATGTGGGACCAAAAGGAAATCATAATCTTTAAGATTTGAATTTTGCATTACACAATTTTAATGCCCCACCATGTGCAGCTTCTATCACCAACGAGAATATTTTCACAATTTTGGGCTTGTTGTACGTTGTGAAGACTTGGGCCTCATCAGAAATCATTGGGCCAGTCTTGATTTTCTCTATGTCCAAAGTCTCCACCATAATAATTATATTAGTTGTTGCTTTTACATCCTTTATGTCGCCCCACTTTCCCCTTTTTTTTTATTTAAAGTTGGTGGCCCATAACATGTGATTAGCAAAGCCCAAACAACTAAATACATTGAGACCACATGCCAATTGGACTTTGTTATAAAACTGGCCCAACACTTAAAAAATAACCTTTAACTTTGGTCCAATTAAAGATATTCATCAAGTATTCACAGCCCGCTTCATCATATGGCATCTAATTAACCCCAAAAGTCAACAACATGTCGACATCCACCTTTTAAAGCTGCAGCCATCATCTTCTTTCTTTAAACAACTTTCACTCTCTTCGATAACCAACAAGCAGAATAGAATCCATTAAAATCCAAAATTAACAGCAAACATCTTTAATCTCTTTAATTCTTTGCGATACATCTTCAAAGAACCACTTCACCATTGCATTTTCCCCCAAATAAAAGAAGATGATCAGACTTTTCGAAAGATGGATCAGGTCGAAAGATATCCTTTGAGCTGATCAGACTTTTCGAAAGATGGATCAGGTCGAAAGATATCCTTCGAGGATCATCTTTCGAAGTTGTTGAGGGTTCCCACAAATATCTGGTATCTTTCGATCCAGATCTGGATCCTTCGACCCAAAGTCTCATCTTTCGAGCACCTTTTTCATCTTTCGGGGTATGAAGAAACCCTAGTTTCTTTAAGCAGCCGCCAAGAACATCAAGAACACAGCCTCTATTCAATTTTGCAGATTTGACGAAAACACTTTGTATACAATTTTTGATGATGATAACTTGAATATTTAGGTGAAAAACATAAAACCCAACACTTGTTTCAGCACAGATCTGAAAATTCGGGTCCAGATCTGAGTTTTTCTCATTTTCACCCAACTTTTCTTCTTGAACAAAAATCACTAAAATCACAGATCTAGAGCACATGTGACTTAGTAAACGGTTAGATTTACTAAATCTGGCACCATGGCTCTGATACCAATTGTAGGACCGAGTTTCGTGACCGAAACCGTGATTCGTGTGAGATCGGTTCAAGACGGGAGAGATTAGAGATGATAAACAAACAACTTTGTATTAATCCGGTAGTAGAACATTACAAATCGGCCCGATTACATGATAACCGAACCAATACCAAAGAAGTATACATCCGGGGAGAGACCAAGTGGTGATCTCTCCCGGTGAGGTCTCAAACCTCCTAAAATCTCCTCATGTTGCAAATGGCAAGGGTTTTCTATTTATAGTCACACCCCTTGTCTTGCAAACACACACAGTCAACCGAATAACCCTCTCGTTTGACCACTTCAAACGAGCGGGTCTATACACGTTCGATAGACCGTTTCACTAACTATTACAAATTCAGCGTAAAATAAAACTAATCTATTCGACAAGCATCGGACACAAAATCTGCATCAACAGATCCTAAAGATTGTAGTCTAGACTCGAGAAGGAATCCTGGTTCACTACAATCGCAGCTCTGATACCAATCTGTCACACCCCTTTCTAAGGCGGAAGCACGAGGTGTGATCATGAAAGGTTCTCATTGCATACGAATGGTAAACATACTACATGCTCGTAAAAATAATTTCAAATACCAATAACATTACGTAACTGAAAACATAGGTTAAGTTTGGAGTTTACATCACAGCATAAAACGTTGTCTGAAAAGTTACAACATTATTCAAAGATAAACATAAACAACTTCCAAGAGCAAGAGTAAGACCGCGCGCACATCCACTTTAGTTACCTGAAATACATGTGAGTTTTTGGAAAATCGTCAACATAATGTTGGTGTGAGTTCATGCAGTTTTTATTTAGAATGTTTTATACTTGAATGAAAACATGGTATATATCTTGTAAAACGTATCTGTAACTGAGTACTGTGAATGTAAGTAATATGAGATCGCTAGTGGTTTGCAAGGCCACTAACATGTGTCGCGACATAGGAAGCCACCAAACCTAGGCATTTTTGTCGAGTTTGACTGAGACACAGAAGCACTCATTGGTAGAAGTAGGCCAAGAGTGGGGTTGCCTGAAACCCATTAGATCTAACCTTTTGTTCCGCGGTCTAAATGTATACGTTGATTAATGGTGCTTATGGTACCCTATTCGTCACATGATCTAAAGTATCATTCCTTAGTTTTTGTATCAATCATACCATAACACATGTATTTTCCCCAAGTTTAAAAAGCATGTAAAAGATTAAAAGTGGGGACATGAACTCACA
>JARYGA010002252.1:0-28179 GCA_030545235.1 Helianthus tuberosus | reverse complement strand
TCAAATGTCAAAATGTTATTGTGTAAACCATATCAAATGTCTGTGTTTAATGTAAATCATGAATTGTGTATATCAATGTCAAAATTTTTATGTCTAATGTAAATCATGTAATGTGTATCCAAAAATGTCATGTATGGTATGTGAATTATATAAACTAAACCATATGTAAAATGCACAAAAACAAGGTATTGAAGTAAAACATGGTTTAAATCAAAGTTATGTTTTTGTGGAACAAATGCATGCTATACTGATATAAACATCTATGCGGTATTGTGAAAATGCATACATCCAAGCCTTGAGACTGTGGCGATAAACCCTTAAACAAATTAAAGGTTTATCTAAGTTATGTATATCGAATTCGGTCATTCCTTCCAATCCAAACAAACCCAGGATTTCAGGAACGGGAGTTGTCAATTCCTATGGTACCACTACCTACTAACGAATGGCGTGATCAATGTTAATGAATGTATTGTTCCATGTTAAACAAACCAAATGTCATACCAAAATGTGAGCATGTGATGTAAACAATTGTACTAAGTATGCACACAATGGGCATACATAGCATGAAATGTAATGTAAAACAATGTACTAAGTACGCACATAATGGGCATACATAGCATGAAATGTAATGTAAAACAATGTACTAAGTACGCACACAATGGGCATACATAGCATGAAATGTAATGAAATCATGTACTATAATGTACTAACGAACATAGCAGGCATATGATATGAAAGCATGAAAAGCATGAAAGTAACAAGTAGGCACATGTGTTTCACCCCAAAACAGTTTGAAAACAGTAAAAGAGGGGTCTATGTACTCACTTGAGATTGCTCAGAAGTCCTAAGATAACCACCAAGCAATGCTAGAGATCACGGAATCAAACGGCACCTAATATAGGTAACTATGTTAATAAACCGGACCTTTATCGGAGGATCGGATAGAATGAGGGTTCGTAAACCAAATGAGTATGGAGACTCGTGTAACATGGTTTAACAAAGCCCACATACTAAAACGAAACTTAACCTAAGTGTTTGTGACCCATTACGATCCGTTTAGGTAGCTTATGCTACTTTAACGCGTCGTTCGCGTAAAACGCGTTCGGAACGCCTAACTAGTCCTATGACAAGTAAAATATGCCTTAACATGTCTAATATGGTTGTCAAATCAGTTTAGATGTCAAAAGTTATGTTACTTATGTTTAAAATGAATTTTGGCATCAAAGGGGTATTTTGGTAATTTACCTAAGGCATATAAACTACCTATCATACAACTACTTAAACGTTGTGACCATAAGATATAACCTCGGAAGGTTATTCCCTATATACTATGGTCACCTAATGTGTTTGGTCAGATCCTAATGATCGACCAAATGGGTCGGGTTCGAAGGTATAAGCGATTTATCAGATCGCTTACCCTTACGACCCTAGACAACGTGGTAATCAGTAGGCATAGTCCCAAGGGACTATAACCATCGTGATTACAATCACGTTGCGAAGTTCAAACGAACTTCGCATTGACCATAAACTGGTCAATGCAGAAAGTCAAACAAAGTTTGACTTTCGGACTCGAAAAGCAATAAAAGAACGAAGGAACACTTACGAAGGGTCCACGAATGCTAATCTAGATCAAAATAGCTCAGGTATGAAACAAAGGTTTCAACTTAGAGCACATAAGATCAGATTCTTGTGAGGAAAAGTGAAGGGTGGAGGTGGGTATTTATAGTTTTCGGTTCACCGTTAGGATCATTTCTTGGAAAAGGGGGCACGATCTAAGCCGTACACTTGTTGGAAAGTTGTGGTAACTCATTTGCCATCCACCATAAGAGTTTGACACTTGGCACTTGGCCTTTGGAGAGTGTTAAGGGCTGTTAAAAGCTGAAAAAAAACGTTTTGCTGCATCTGGCCCCTACTTAAGGACCTAGTTTGGCAGATTTACAGTTTCAGTCCCTGCAACCTCATAACTTGTCTTTCGATGCGTTTTTTGACACGTTTAAGCCCCGTTAACCCCATTTAAAAGCTCTAAAATGAAGTTAAAGTATAGGGAACTTAAAATGTGTTCAAAAATATCTCGGGTGTCGGTTCGTTTAGCTGCACGGTTACGTTGTTCGGTTAATTACGACGGAATGCGCATAAGCGCGAAAAATGATCCAAATGGCATGACGAATGGATTTTTCTTATGCCAAACACTAAAATAAAATATTTTAGTGCTTACATAAATTTTTGGATGTCCGGATGTATTCAGAACGTAAGTTATGCGCGAAAATGCAAACTTGTGCACATTTTTTTTTGACGCTTTTAGTCCCTGAATGACCCCAAAAGTTTATTTTAGCATACCGAACCCCTCAAAGCCTATTTCTAAGCTATGTAAAGGATATTTATGGTATGTTGAACTTATGGTCATGTTCCGGAATGTTCGTTACAGTTCAAATTGGCATACTTTCGCAGTTTGTCAAGTTTAGTCCCTGTAAGCGAATTAACTTGTTTTTGCCATACCAAAGCCTTCAAAACGTATTTCTAAGTTATGTAAGGGTTATTTAAGGTATGTTAAGTATATGTTGATGTTCCGGAGTATTTGTCGCATTAAACTGGCTACGTTTACGCACCAGTTTGCGTATAACTCTCTAGAAAGTGATATAGAGTTTGAAATTGAATAAAAGTCAAAACATGAAAAATATAAAACATAACCAAACAAACATTGGGATCAAATGACATTGTTTTATTGATAATGGTACTGTTCATAATGATTACAAGCACAGATGTTACAGTATTTTTCAATGTATTTGAAATCATAATTACCCGTTTGTTTTCGTAAACTATATGAAAACCGTTAAATAATAAGGGTGTTACAAGTTGGTAATCAGAGCTCATGGTTAAAAAGTAAAGTGTGTTCGATTTGAGGCTTGATCGCAAATCCGGTAAGTACATGTATATTAATGGTTTAGTATGATAAAAGTGTTGTGAACAACACATAGGGTTATCGTGTAATACACGTTACCCCAATGAAAACGATTGGTATAGTTAACGAAATCACGTGCATTGACACGTACAGTAAAAAGCCTTGTATTACAATACGGGCATTTATTAATGTCGAAATTACTAACTTTTGTAAATATTTAGTTAAAGGACACTTGCATCTGAAGATGACGAGAATTGAACGAATTGTGGATATGACGGTGAAACGGTCTGAGGTATGACAAGCAGAGCATACTCATCAAGGACCTAAATCATGTGACGATCGCGAACATGGTTAATGACATGGAAAGCCCGTTAGGGCAAGCATTTACAGGTGCACATTTTAAATTTATTGCACAAATAGTAATATGCAACAAATACGTAGAGACTGACTGTTGCATATGTAAATTAAAAACTTGGAAAACCTGAATATAATACTTATCCAGGATGTTATTTCCAAGAAAACTAAATAGAGGCGTTACTTACATGGGGTGTAATGTGAAAATTATAAAAGGGCATGTATATCAGGTGTTGATCGCTTACTCTGGCCAAGTAAGTAATGAACAGGTGGTACCATGAACTTTTATGATGGACATACTTACATCCGATGTAGTAAGGACGGGGTGAATGGAACGAATTAAAAAGGTACCCAAATGAATTAAATAAGTAAGACGTTTGATTGTAAACGTAAACGCAAGTCGGATGACGGAAGCGTATTACGCTAGAATAACGAGCCCGAGAGAAGGGACAAAGATTAAAGTAAATAAAAATACAAACCAACTAATGAGAATGCTAAGGCATAAGGGATAAAGTTTGACTATCATAAGTGATGAAATTTCACACGAACAAGTCAAATGAGTTAAATAAAGAATAACGTTTGTTAATGAAAGTATGCGCGAACCAAATAAATATAGCACGGAATATTAAGATAAAAGAACACGGGTAATGGGTTGTGAATAAATGTGGGAATAAATCGGATAACAATAAGCGAAAAACAGACCGACGTGTAGATGACGTAAGCAGTCATAGACCACATTGGGAGATTTGGGGATACGCCTCAATACAGTCAGCGTATATGATACGGCTCGATACAGTCACCGTTTAAATATATGCCTTTCTCCTTATTGGGAGATTTGGAATACGCCTCAATATAGTACAACGTATATGATACGGCTCAATACAGTCACCATTTAAATATATATCCTTCTCCTCATTGGGAGATTTGGGGATGATTGGCATCGCATAGTTGGATGAAATTTCTATCTCCTTTCCACACAATCGGGAATTAGTTGGAGATCTTAGATAAGTGTCGTCCCATAGTTGGACAAGAATCACTTAGAGATTTTTAAGATTATATTGGTGTGAGGGAATCACTTTTCCGCTACTATCACATTTTCAACCATTGATGGAAAGTATATATTTAAGACATAGTCTTTTATCATGGTCTTATTTACTAGTCTTAATTACATAAGAACTAGTAGACCGAGTAAATTCAAAAGAGAAATATTTGCTTGATTGCTAGCGGTTCTTTGACTAATTCTTCTTCACCCATTAGAGTTGGCACCTTTAGTCCTTCTCCTCGGTTGGAGTTTCCCGGACACGTCTCATTTGACGTTTTAATTATATAAACTTCTCCTTAGTTGGGATTTGGTATACACCTATATATAGTACAGCGTATACGATACGGCTCAATAAAGTACACCATTTATAAATATACCCTTTCTCCTTATGGGGAGATTCGGGAATACGCCTCAATAAAGTACAGCGTATATAATACAGCTCAATAAAGTACACTGTATGATACGGCTCAATAAAGTACATCGTTTAAATATGTGCCCTTCTCTTTATCAGGAGAATTGGGGATACGCCTCAATAAAGTACAGCGTATATGATACGGCTCAATAAAGTACACCGTTTAAAAATGTGCCCTTTCTCCTTATGGAGAGATTCGGGAATACGCCTCAATAAAGTACAGCGTATATAATACAGCTCAATAAAGTACACTGTATGATACAGCTCAATAAAGTACACCGTTGAAATATAAGCCCCTCTCCTTATCGGGAGATTTGGGGATATGTCGTCTCATATTTGTACGGACATTTTGCACTTTTTCAACCACTCATTGTGGGAACATGTGCTTTTGGCCTTGTCTATCGCGCAATCAAGAGATTTGTTTGATACGTTAGGAGCGATAAATGTGACCTTCATATAATTAGAAGGAAAAAATCAGAAAATGAGCTCCATAAAATCAATGATTCTTATTATGGCAGTAATATCGCCAAATTATATTAGATGCTTACTATTAGCTGATATCGGTGCAATATGACCGTTGGGAGATCTTAGTGGTTCCATGCATTAAACCGTTATACTGGCCAGACATGAAAGCAATCTATGGGACACACTAAGATACTGCCAATTATCATATGGCGCTTCTATCAAACTAAGTTTGGCAATCGTAGTTGCTAAAAATCAATGAAATAAAAATCATTGTCGTATTTCCGTTGGGAGATCTTAGTGGTTCCATGCATTAAACCGTTATAAGAGAAAGTGATTCCTTTTTCTACTTGTTCTCTAGATTACATAACAACCGCTTATACTTTCGAACCTGTTTGGTCGATCATTAGGATCCGACCAAACACATTAGGTGACCATAGTTGTATAGAGAATAACCTTCCGAGGTTATACCTTATGGTCACTTCGTTTAAGTAGTTGTATGATAGGTAGTTTATATGCCTTAGGTAAATGACCAAAATGCCCTTTTTAAGCATAAATTCATTTTAAGCATATGTAACCAAAATTTTTACATATAAACTGATTAGGTAACATCATTAGACATATTAAGGCATATAATACTTGTCATAGGACTAGTTAGGCGTTTCGAACGCGTTTTACGTGAACGACGCGTTCAAGTGGCGTAAGCTACCTTAACGAGTCGTAATGGGTCGTAAGCACTTAGGTTAGGTTTCGTTTTAGAATGTAGGCTTTGTTAAACCATATTACATGAGTCCCTACACTCATTTGGTTTACGAAACCTCATTTTATCCGATCCTCCGATTTAGGTCCGTTTATTTACATAGTTATCTATATTAGGTGCCGTTTGATTCCGTGATCCCTCTAGCTTTGCTTGGTTGTTGTACAAGACTTCTAAGCACCCTCAAGTGAGTACATAGTCCCCTCTTTTACTGTTTTTCAAACGTTTTGGGGTGAAACACATGTGCCTACTTGTTACTTTCATGCTTTCCATGTTTTCATATCATATACTTGCTATGTTCATTAGTACGCTATTAGTACATGATTTCATTATGTTTTTGCTATGTATGTCCTTTTAGTGCATACTTAGTACATCATTTTACATTACATTTCATGCTATGTATGTTCATTCGTTGCATATACTTATCCAGTATATGGACACATTGTTTTATATCTTTTTAAACCATTTGAAGCTGATTGATTTATGTGAACCATTTGTAACCTGTTGATTTATGTGAACCATTTGTAACTGTTTGAACCATTGGGATTAGGGAAGTGATTAGGTAACGGGGCGGGTGTAATGTGTTAAAAGCATTATATATCTTTGCGTTATCTAGATCACTTGGGCAAGGTTATCAAAACAAAGTTATATTACAAGGTTTTTCTAACAATATAAACCATACGAGTTTTATTTAACGAGTTTTTACGAGATGTTTTACAAATTTTGGTTTTTCTTAAACAAACGTTTTGGGTTAAGAATCATGGCTATGAGATTTTATAAAGTATAACCAACTTGATTTGAGTTGGTTAGTTATGATGCAATGCTATACTTTTCAAAACAAGTTTTTTTTTAATAAGTATTGCAACATGTAAAACGAGCCATGAATCTGACACTCCTATAAAACCTATGTACTCGCCGGCATTTTTATGCTGACGTATTTTCACATGTGTTTCAGGTACCATAGTTGATGATGTTTGATGATGATACTTGTATACGCTCACATAGGAATGGACGAGGCCTTAGTGGCTTAATAACAATGAAAGTTTATTTGAACATGTTTTGTTTCTAATTCCAATGTAATGTAATACATTCAATTCAATAAAACGAAACTGTTTAATCCATGGTTGTGAAACAATGATTCTGTTACAACACTCCCCGACGTTTCCGCCACGTTTTGTTGTTTTACGTGGTCGGGGTGTGACACTTAGGAATAATAGAACTCAATAGGATGCTGCCAAGAGATCAGGAACTTCCAGAGAGTGATAGAGAAGAAGAATGAGTGAATAAGCAAATAAGAATGCAAAAGTGACTTGCTATTTATACTTGGAGGTGATGCACAAGATCAATCCAAGTGTTAGGGGAAGCTAGGAGATGCATACAAGTGCCCCATAACGTGGCCTAGCAGTTTGGGAGGCCAAGGTTTCGAAAATGGGGAGTTTTGGTGGTTTGTGTGGCCTCCACGCATAAAACAACAAAGCTGGCAGCCTGAACCGTAAGCTATGGTCCCTAGACCTTGAGCTACGGTCGGTCTTGGCCAGCAACTCCCAAAACTTTCAATTGTTACACTTTTGGCCCTCCTTGACCTCCAAACTTGCGTGTAACGTTATAATTAGCACATAAGGCCTTCCTTGGCCCATATTAGGCATACACAAGAGTATGATTATGATCATAAAACTCTCGATTCGTTAAAAGGGTCACTCAGAGGTAAGAATTAACATGTTGACACTTTTAACCCTTTAATTCGCAAACTTGTGTGTTTTATCGTTTAACGGCATCAAAGCCTTAAATGGCCAATATTAGGCATTCCCGAGAGTATGATTGAACATCATAAAGCTCCGAGTTTGTTAAAAGGTCACTCAGAGGTAAGAATTAATATGTTGACGCTTTTAACCCTTCGTCGCGCAAACTTTCAAATGATTACGCAACTTTCAAACAATTATGTAAACGACTCCTCACGTCCAAAAAGTGGCTCACATGAGAATATGGACACTGTATACGGTCACTCAGAGGCTTAGTTTCAGCATGTTGACACTTTTGGTCCTACCATAAACATAGTTTTCATTGTTTGGCAATCATAGTCCCTCCTAGTCAACGTTTGACATAATTAGGATTAGGGACACGTGTCAACACATTATTGGACCCGATTTTACGATGTGTTGCATACTTTAAAAGGTAAAACAAACCATTGAAATAAGAACTGTGTGTGGCAAGTCCAGTTACGACTTATGAGATAAACCAAGTCTGATCAAACTGGAAATCAGATAAACCACCAATACCAGCTGCCTCCATTCGTCAGACAATCTATTTTTTGAGATAAGCTGACTAGTTTGCAGTTCAACTTCTGGTGCGGTTATCCAACAAAGAGCCATTCTTGATTTCCTACGAATGTCTGTCCCAGAACCTCCGATCCTGTTTCAGAACATATGAAATATTTATGTATATGAATACAAAATCTTTTTCTACTAAATTTTTAAGGGAAAAAACTTACCAGATGTATTCAGCGATGATCTTATCGTGTAACGAGTTACGCCCAAGTTGAAAATGTTGAAAATTACCTTTTAACCCCTCATTTTATAGTCAAAGTTAATGACCATTAACTTTTTGGATTAAACTGCCATGTTCAATAATGTAAAGGACGAAAATTGTACAAGTTTGAAATTTGGCCTACACTCGCATAATTGGATAAACCACAGGATGAAAATGACAGTTCACTCTATATAAAATAACAGGAATCTTTTTGCAGTTCCAGCTGAAGTCAGATATCTAATGGACTAATAATCATTTTAAATATAATCAAACGTTGATGCGTACTTTTCTATGCAAAGCTTCATCCAGTTCCAACTTATCACCAGGAGTGATGTCTTTGGCATATAGCTGTGCAAGACAGCCTCGGATTATGAATACAAAACATCGTAAGTAATATTAATAAACTATTCGCTTTAAAATAGGCTTGATTCGAACAACAGATACCTTCCATGCTTCTGAGCAAAGATCTGAGGATAGCTTGAGTTGGGTGAGCGGTGAAGACAAGATCAACGGTTTGATTCTTGAGTGCATCAAACAGTTCTTCCGAGGACTTTTTAAGCTTATGTACAAGTCTACTTAAGAGTTTCTTCAGTATCAGATTCAGTTGATGCATTAGCCTCATCAACAAAATCACCCTTTTTAAGTTTAGTCCTTCTGTAGTGAGCCGTCTGAACCACTTCGGCTAGATTAGCTAAGTTAAGCATGTGAGAAAAGGCCTTTGTAATGACGATGGAATCACCTGGGTCTACACTCGTCAAAACGTTTCTGAGTTCTTCGAGCTTTTTAGGATCATGTTTTCCTTCGTACTCAGTGGATAACTCATAGCATTGTTGAACCTGCGGATAACTCTTCGAACCCAACAGTAGTTTCAACCACTGTTTTAACTCAACAGTGGTTTAACTCACTGTTTTAACCCAACAGTGGTTTCAACCACTACTTTAGCCCAACAGTGGTTTAACTCACTGTTTTAACCCAATAGTGGTTTAACTCACTGTTTTAACCCAACAGTGGTTTCAACCACTGATTTACAATAACATATTAATTAAACCCTAATTCTTAGAGCAAAAACGGTAAGAAAAAAATGAAAAGCATACCTTGGCCACCATGGTTGATGATTGAAGTAACTCGGAAGTAGGATTAGAAGAGAGTTGTAAATTGGAGGAACAGAGATGAATCGCGAGTTTTCTTGCTCTCGCCGAAAGCTTTCTATAGATCCGTGAAACTCAAATAAAGCCTAAATCTTTTTTTATACTGTTTCGATGAAATCACCTTTCAAGTAGCTTTCTGCCCTCCAAGAATTCCAGAGGCCTTGACCTATGTTTCAAGATGTTTGTCCCATGTGTACTGTCTCATGAAATCAATTGACTGCAAACATCCATCATCCAAACATAATAAATATAGCATCTACATATCTATGATAAACATACAAACTGACTTACAGCAAGAAATGCAATATCATTCCAATCAGCTCGTTCCAACAATCGTTTAGCTTTATTTCCCACAAATATCGGAGACGTTGGCATTGCTTCAATCAAATTTTGATCGAGTAAAACCTTATTGGATTCTCTGAGATTCTGAGAACAGAACTGCCCTGTAGAAATGAAAGACAAATTTAAAAAGCATTAATGTATCAATCAAAAAATAAATGGAAACATAATGTTGCTAAATTAATATGCAATACGTAAACATGTACATGTTGAGTGAACAAAATTATATGAAAACTGAAACATTTTACTACTGAGTACTTACTTTTTCCTTACAGTCTTCATTACTATAGCATACTGTTCAACTGCTCCAAGATCTTCAGGAGCAATGGTAATTTTCTCTTTGCAAAGAACCCCGATTGCAGTCTCAAATTTCTTCTACACATCAAGGAAAATACCTTCCAACATTTCTACAGATGCGTGTGAAAGTTTAAACATGAGCATTTTCAGAAAAGGCGTAAAACTCACAAGTTATCAATTTCATGTAACATAAATTATGATACAAAATCATTTTCAACATTTTCAACTACATTTTTGTGAATATCATTTATATTTCATATATAGTCCACTCAAATTTCAAAATGTTTTATAAGAATTACAACAATTAAAGTAGATATACTTGAGACGGATATCCTTCAAGGCCAAGGCCAGCAGATAAGATCGAGCATCCTGGATTCCATCAGTTCGTTGCTTGATGGTGAATTGGATTCTCTAATATTCTGAGAACAGATCTGCCCTGTAGAAATGAAAGATAAATTTAAAAGCATTAAGGAAAATACGATACAGAATCATTTTCAACTACATTTTTGTGAATGTCATTTATATTTCATATATAGTCCACTCAAAAACAAAATGTTATTATAAGATTACAACAATTGAAGTAGATATACATGAGACGGATATCCTTCAAGGCCAGCGGATAAGATCGAGCATCCTGGATTCCATCAGTTCATTGCTTGATGGTGAATTGGATTCTCTGAGATTCTGGGAACAGATCTGCCCCGTAGAAATGAAAGACAAATTTAAAAGCATTAAGGAAAATACAATACATAATCATTTTCAACATTTTCAACTACATTTTTGTGAATATCATTTATATTTCATATATAGTCCACTCAAAATCAAAATGTTTTATAAGAATTACAACAATTGAAGTAGATATACTTGATGGAATGGATATACAAAATTAAAAAAAGTGGTGTGCTATTGAAAATTACCCTTATGCTTATGTTCTTTCAACCTAACAAACCATAATCTTTTGATTCAACACCAAAAATTACTCACATTACTTAAGAATCTTCAGAATATAAAACTTTTACGACTAAATTAACTTTTACGACTATACCATTCACATTGTTCCTATCAAAATCCCATTGAATTTATACCATCAACTTTAATAACGACAAAGGTACTGAATAAAGTATAGCCAATGTAATTCTAGCTACAAGCTTTTAGTAACAACTGCATTAATTTCAGTATTTATTTTTCTCTTGAAAACATAATAATTACAAGATAAAATAATAATATGAGATTATACTAAAATCAAAGAAAACTTACCAAGATCGGTCGCGTATTCGTGTTTTCGTATACAACAATTCGAACGGAGACAAAATTTCTCACAAAATCTGCATTCTGGTGCCGTCTTCATCAATTATAGGATAAGTATTAGAAAGGTCTTCATGGAAAAATTATGGTGTGTTCAATCTCATGGCATCTTCATCTTTTGGCATCTCCTTGGAAGATTATGTTTAGGGTTTTTTAATTTGAGGAAATCAACAACAATCGTAACATAAGTTGATGAATTGTGAATGAAATCAATTACGAACGCATAAAGATGTGATGAACTGTGAATGAAATGGATGAGTGATCTTACTTGTTGTTTGATAAGTTGAGTTTGATGGATCCGATTGAGGGTTTTGAAATGTCTAGATCGATGATGATGACTAATTCTTCTCTCTTTTCTCTCCCAAGAGGGTGAAACCAAACTGATGATGATGATGACTAATTCTTCTAGAGCTTTCACCATCAAGATGTTGAACATATTCAATCAAATTTTCCATATGAACATCATTGAAAGGTTCCTTTAGACTTTAGGGTTGCCTATGACTGTATAAAAATATTAAAAAACGTATTTTCATGTATAACAAATCAAAAAGTAAAATAGTGACTCTACCTACCTCAGGAAACAAATTTAGAGTCGTGACATCTCAATCCAACTGATGAAAACAAAAACAGAAACCCTCTCAAAATTTGAATTCGACTGCTGAAAGTGAAGAATGGAGAGTGAAGAGAAGATGAAAGTTTATATGAATATGAAGCTCTGATGGCCATTAAATGCAAATTACATATCCCAATGAGAGTTTTAAATTTCAAATTAACCTCCATTTTAATGAAACCTCTGTTGCTGAAGCTGATTGTGGGCCAGAGTTTTAAATTTCAAATTAACCTCCATTTGAATGTGAAGCAGAGCTTTCAACTTTGTATGTGGACAGATCTTTGCCCTTTTGCATATGGGCAGACCTTTGGAATTTGAATGTGAGCTAGCTTTGAATTTTAAAGTCTTTTAATATTAAGGTTTATGATGTAATAATGACATAAGAAAAGCCTTGTTGGACAGCCTCTATGGCTGCCAACTAAGCTTTTCTTATATCATCGAGTTTTTTCCTTTTATAGTAAAGATAGATACATTATCATTCCTTTTCATTTTTTCTTGTTCTGCTACTTTTTTTCTATTTAATCAATTTACTTAAAATTAACTTTTACTAAATTTTAATATTATTATTATTATTATTATTATTATTATTATTATTATTATCACTAGGTTTTTTAGTCCTTTAAATGAAAACTATTATCATCATCAATACAATAATTTTAAAACTAGCAGGATTGCCCGCGCTACACAACGGCTACTTGGGTCGTATACATTCGTTCGATACAGTTCCAATACAAAACCGACATTCAAGTGACCCACAATAAAATCGAGCCGATTCTAAGCAGCAAAATGTAGAGGGTTTAAATAAGTTATATTAGAAGGAAAAAAGTTTCTTTATTGTAAAAAATATTTCAATTTTAAAATCAACTCATTTATCATAGTTACCAAAGATAATTTTTTTTATTTCTGTTATGTTATAAATCACAACTAATCAAATCTCAGATAATTTTGATAGTTGATTTTATTACATTCGGAATTAAATATTTTGATATTGATGAAAAAATTATGTTTCGATTGAATATTTAATCATTTTTTTGAAACTTTATTTTATTCACATTCGAAATTAGATTTTAGTTGCATTCTCCATTATAATTATAATTATTTTAAAATTAATAATTTTATAATTAATAAACACACAATAAAAAAATATTTAATTTGTAACACATCGGGAACAAAATTAATTAATATTAATATAAATTATAAAGTATAAAAAATATAGATCTATAACCTATAATTCTATAATTGGTATTTAAATAATCAATATGAGATTTATATAAACACGTATTCATAATATATATTTTTAGTTATTAGTCATGTAGGCTTAAAAAGTATAGATATTATAGAAATGAAATATATTCTTTCATTGACAAAGGTTCAAAGTAGAATCGAAACCTACATCATCCTTTTCATTAGTGTTCAAATAAATACGTATTAGACAATGTTTAGTAACATAAACAAACAATAGATGTAGTATAAAATAAAGTTATTCATAGATATAAAATAAAATAAAGTTATTCATAGATATTAAAGTTGAAAAATGTCAAGCAAAAATGTAAATAAACACTAACAAACAACAAATTTATGTCTTTATATTAAAAATTGTCAAACAATATTGATCCATTAATGTTAACGAAATCTTTTTTTTAAGTTTAATTTACTGATTGTGTCAAAATTTAGAAATTGTTATATAATACATATTTTTTTTGAAATTTTATTGACGTTAAAGATATATTACGAGAATGAAATTCAAATTGTATTTAATTGAAATTCATTGACATAAAGTGTATCAAATTGTTTTGAATATAATGACAAAAGAAATATATAATTATATGTTTTACTAACCTTCAAATGTTTATTTAATTAATATAACTTTAATCATAATTACCAACATGAAATAAAAAAGAAAACATTATTTTAGAGTAAAATAAAGCAAAAATAATAATAAAAACGTTATTAGCCAACATCTATCAGGAATCGATAACATTACATGCATACTGTTGTTCATTAGGAGATATATACTTCGAAGATTAAAATTGACCAACCGGTTTTTCTATATGTATATTCTTTATTTATTATTATGAATAAGTTATCAAGAATAAATATTTGGTTCGGGTTAATTAAAAAAAGGGTTGTTTTGGTTCGGGTCGAACCGGGTTCGGGTCAAAATGGGTTCGGGTCAGAATGGATACGGGTCAGAACGGGTTTCGAGTCGAATCGGTTAAAAAAATGTTTTTTTTATAAAAAAAGATTGTACATCAAGGGGGCAATTTTGTCGGGTTGAAACGGGTCCAGGTTGCTTCGGGTTGAGTACGGATCAATACTTTTTGACACTTAATCCATGCTTACTGGCCGTAATTCTAAAATTCCATACCCATCGATGGTCTTTAATAAAAAGATTAAAGTCAACTCCATTCAAACCATGTAACTTAGATTAGCCAAAATGTACCTAAATGCACAGGTGGTTATATAGATTTGCATACACTTCTTAGGAACGTATAACTATAAGGTCATCCATAGTCATAAAGCCCCTTTGTGGGCGTTATGCGACACATGTCGTGCCACGTCACACAGGGGCTTTATGGGCCGTTATATCACTAGAGCCCGTAGTCATAAAACCCCTACCCATCATTACCTAGTTATTAATTTTCATTTTTATTAATTAATTATAAAAACCCTATGCTCTTTCTTGATTGGCCAAAGGCTGAAAACCAAACACATATAGTGCCGCTATATGCATGGCGCCACCCACCAAAAAAGCCCCCTTAACGCCGCCCGTCGTGGTGTTCGGGGTGTTATGGAAGAAAAAAAACCATTTATCACGCTCCACTACAAGGGGGTCTAAATATGGGAATGAACTCTTCATGTCAGTGGAGGCTTGGAGTTCTTTTAGCTGTGATAAGTTAGTTAATTCAACTTCACTAGTGGTTTAGTGATCAACTTATGTTTTATTTTATCAATTCATGATAAAAGTTGATACTTGAGTGGTCGTCACATATATCTTATTCTAGAAAAAAATTATATTTATATTTATATTTATATTTATATTTATATTTACACACCATTTATCATGTATAAACTCATTTATACATACACCAATGAAATGGTGATGTTCTTTATCAAGGCTCTACTGTATTCAAAAAAATTTACACGATCTGTTTGAAAATTGAAACTTTAAATACTATATCATCTTTGATGCACAAATCATCACAGTCCAACTGGTTCAAGATTGAATCACAAGACCACAATACAAGCCTGCTAACCAGCAACATTGATTGCTACACAAGAAATTTATATTGATTCACATAGGAAAATCAAAAATGGAAGAACAAAAAAGATTGGATGATGTAATACTGTAATATCATCTCAATTTTAGTTGGGAATACTATCCGTAAATAAATTAATCAAGTGCACTTTACATCAATATCGCAGGTAAGCGAGCAACAAGCTGCGCCGCTACCCCTTTCTGAATAGCAAACCCTAGCCTATTAAAGACAAACCCCTGCCCCCCTGTTGATGAGCAACTGTTATGGACAACCTTTTGGACCCTAGTCAACAAACGGATAGCTTCTGGAGCTAGGGAGCCAAAGGTGTCGAAGGCGAAGGGGACAAATGCATGTTGGTTATCAGCACATGCTTTAGCGTGTTTATCCACCTTTTTAGATTCTGCTTTCCTTATAGCTTGTCCTGCTACAAACCCGCTTTCCCTTAAACCAGCTAAGGGGGAGACTCCTGTGAGATCCACACAAGCATGTTTCCCTCCCGCCCAGCCAAAGACGAGCAGATCCGCTGGTCTCAGTGTAGATCTCCCTTCCATGGGGTCTGTAAGGAAATTCACAGGGGCCTCCTTCTTCGCAGAAATCCCCGCTCTCCTCAGGATGTCCCCCAAAACATCCCTCACCCAGTCATGCCGATATTTGAAACCAGGGAGCTCCTTACAATGAACAGCATGTTCCCCGTATTTATCCATGCAGGCTTTACGGCAGATTGGGCAGGTTTCGTCTTCTGTATACATAGGGATCATCAGCCGGTATTTGAGGATAGCCCTATATTCAACAGCCGACATGCATTGCCCCAGCCCCTCGATCGGGATAACAGTCAAAAAGTCTTGCGCATGGGGGCCTTTCAAGCACTCAATCACCGCCTTCTGGCGGGGAGACAGATCAAATGTTTCTCCCAGACTCTGAGCGATTTTGTCAAATAGAGCATTCGCCAAAGTTTTTTGTGGCTTTGGGGGGGCGGTGTCCATATTAGAGAAACCGCCAATATCAAAGTCTGGAAGAGAGACACTTAAGTACTCAAGGGCTTGTTGGTAGTCTACGTCAAGCTTAACAACCCCACTGTTCCGAAGGATATGGTCTTGCAATACATACGACTGAGCTCTAGACGCCACAAAAGCATAAACTCCAACCTCCCGAGCTGAGAGGAGGCCCAAACCACCCAAACGCATCGGCAAAGATGCCAAACGCCACTGAAGGTCACCAAAGTAGGACCCCCCGCAAACAACAATGTCTTCGATAGCCTCTCGGAGACCATCATCAAAACAGGATACTGCATTTGCCATCAAGTGGGGTTGGCAGGTCCGCAGCCCAAATAGTAACTTAGCTACCCCCATGCATGACCTTAAAAGAAGAAGCTCGCACTGAGGGTCCTGGAGGCAGGGCAAGAGTTTCATAAGGTCAACCGCTGTCGATGCCCGCCGCCCAGCTAATTCCCCGATAAAAGCAGAATCTCGGCTAACCGCCCCCCCAAGGAGCTTAACCCCCCTCTCAGGTCTACCTATCCCTCTCGGGAAAAGGCCGTCCTGGACCTTGAGACCGTCACACGATGGCCAGTACACTTCCGTTTTCTTAATATTGAGATGGAGCCCAAGGGATGGTCCCTCCGTGTTGATGATGTCCAAGGCTTTAGCAACTTCTATTGCATTACCTATAATCGTGCCATCATCCAAATACCAAGCATTAAAGGGGAGGTTACAACGCTCCTGGACACGGAGAATAAGGGGGTGTAAGGCTAGGGCAAAGAGAAGGGGCCCCAATGGGTCTCCCTGTTGCACTCCAGCGGTGGCCCCAATACACTCGCTGCCAACATACAACCTAGCGGGTTGGGCGTACAGGAACTTGACCCACCGATAGATAGATGGACAGCGTTGGTGGACCTGTTGGAGGAACGCTGAGCGATCAACCATGTTGAAAGCATTGGTGAAGTCTACCGTAAGCAAGGCCATGGACCCATCTTCATGAAAAGAGTTCAGGAACCTGTTCGCACTATGAAGCACCGCCTCCGCCCCATTTGGTGTACCAACCCCGAATTGAAAATCCCCCAAATACTGGGCCATGTCCTTCCCAACCTTCTTCATAGCCACCTTAGAGACCAACCTACGCCAGATGCCCCCCACGGCGATAGGCCTAATACCGTTATCAGGTTTCAATAAGGGGGTGAGGGGGGCTGAGGCCACAAACTCTGCCAACACCTTAGGGCAAAGCCCCTCAAGCCATAGGTTGACGACTCCAGTAATAGCTGTGAGCAGACCCGAGAAACTTACCGAACCCTCACAACCAATAGCGTCCAACAAGTGTTGGGCCCGCATCCCATCTCTGCCACAAGAAGTCCCTCTAGGGAAGGATTGGATACATTTAAGCACGCAATCCTCTGCTGCAATAATAGTGGGTTGGGCAATAGGGTTGGAAGGCAGTGATGGGGGTGGCACCACCGGATGTTTATCAATAAGAGCTTTCATGGTCGATTCTCCAAAAGGGGCAACCCCACTGGAACATAAAACTTTGACCGCCGCCGTAAAATGCCCATCCCTGACCTTCCGCAGGCATTGCTTGATATTGGGATCCTTTTTATTGTCTTCGCCCCTTCCGGAAACCCTCCTAGGCACCCCAACGTCCCCCCCACTATTCAAGAGAGAAGAGACCAGATCTGTGAAACCAGACCCATCTTTCCACAATGCAAGCACTTGCAAGATGCTGCTGCACTGCAGCGATTTTCTATTTCCTGATCTCCGCTCTTGCCTGGAAGAAGGCCTGACAACCCTCAGTGTACAACACGGCAACAAAAGCAACTGAACCCAATTTTCAACCGAGCCTGGAGACGCCACCACTTTACGTAGGGCACCCGTTAAAACCTGAGCGAACGCAAGTCGACAACTGGGAGGGATGCATTTAACGGTTTGAAAACGGAGGGAAAAAACACGCTCGAGAAGGGCAACATCGGTTACCACCCCTTCCGGAGAGAGTGTAGAAGTGTCGGCTACCACTTGACATGGCTTCCTAATCCCAACAATGAAATCGTCCACGTCCCCCGAGATTGGAGCAAAAGACACCATCTCATCACCATGCTTGCACCCCCTACTTAGAGCATGCATAACCATGCACTCCCCACATAACCATTTGCCTCCTTCCCTTAGGACTTCCCCCACATCCAGAAAAAGGTCCAAATCCTTAGTAATAGCCTCCTTCACATAAATCTTCCTGTTTTCAGTCTTAAGGTGGGCGCTTTGCATGTGTTCAAGAAGGCGAAAAAACCCACTAGACCCCGGTTTACCATCCTTGCATTCGTGGAAATGCTTAAGGGGGCAAGCCCTTAACCCACTATCACACGCTGACGCCAACCCAACAGTCTTAACATTTCTACCTCTACGCGCGGGGGCCATGCGCAAAGTCAGATGCAAACAAAGAAAAAACAACACAATAAACCGCTAACTCAAGGGGAGTTAGGGGTAAAAGAGAAACAAACACAGGGAGCAAAAGAAAAGACCCTTTATAAGACGGGGAAGGGTAGCAACCCCAAGTTGCCCACCCTAAAAAACGCCCCCTACACAAACGTGTCACCCCATAACAAAAACAAAAAGATATAACAACTATTTATTATTATCGCGGCTACCTTTTCCTCTTTTTTTTTTTTTTTTTTCTTTTAAATCTTTCCTCCCCAAATCAAATCTTTGTTCCCCAAATCACCACATCCTAACAATCTTGAACAATAATAATCATCCACTTTTGACCAAATGAAGATTGAAGAATTAGGGTTTTGTGAATGTATTTTAAGGTGGTGAATAAATACACCAACTTGATACAAACCACCGGAATAACGACGCCGGAAAACGTGACCCACCGGCGTATTTACCAAATACGCCGGAGAACTTGAACTCGCGTTCAAGATTTAAAATCGCCGGAAAAGTCACCGGAATGATAAAAACACAGAATCTTCAACAAAAAAACGCCGGATATTCGAAAAAAAAATGCCCAAAACTTTCAGATCTAGTTTAAAAACAACTTGGTTTATACAAAAAGGGGAAAAAAAAAAAAAAAAAACTTTCAGATCTAGTTTGCCGGATCTCCTCTTTCTCCAAAGAAAAAAACAAAAAAACAAACAAGATTGAACGATTCTGAGAAAAGCAAGCAGAATGGATGAGTTGATCAGAGAACGGACAAACTCACAAAAGGAAAACCTTCTCTTAGTTGGAGAAGGAGAACAGACATAAAAAGTTAGGTCAAAAAAGGTTAAATCGTGATTTGAGTATAAATCGGTGGAAAATGAGAAGTTTCTATCAAATGGCCAGCAAAATAGAAGAAATCTGGATAAGATCTTGTGGATATGAGTAGGTTTCTTCCGGCGGAGAAGTTTGAAAAAGATAAAAGACAAAGTATCATCTCAATGCACTTAAAAATGCATATAATTGTAAACTTTCCTGAAAATCATGTAAAGACAAAGAAATCAATTAGAATTCCACACGCAAAAGCATTGACAAATTGTTTTTAAGCATGAAAAAGTTCACTGCATCTCAAAACTCAAAAATTTACAAATTTAATTAAAAGAAAAAAAAGAAAAGAGAGAATTCAAACATCTAATCGCAAATACACATATCTTGAACAATTGTTTATTTGGATATAATCATTGAAAATATGATACGAAAACCGGTTTAAAAAAAAACGGTTTCGTTTTTTTTTTTCCCGGTTACAGTTTTAAAACCGGTTTTTTTTACACCTCTACCTCCATTCTAGCCTTTTTTCATCCTTTTAATTTTGTCCATTTTGACCCATCAAAAATATTATTAAACCCAAAACAACCCAGGAACTTAATATTTCGACCCAAAATCAACTTAATGTGTTACTTTTGCCGGACCTAGTAATTGCGTTAGGCCACAAGCCTACAAACCCTTTTGGTGCCTACACTTTACCTTTTCCACTTTCTCTGGAGGAAAATAAACGAAATTTGGTACCCATGGCATTATAGCCTAGTGGTATCTTGGTGGTGGGATAAGGCTTATGACCATTAGGTCATGGGTTCAATTCCCACAAAAGGGGTTTTCCCAGATTTATTGGGTTTCCTCCTGAATTGGTGTATAGGCATTATTGCCTAGTGGAGATGGATATGATCGGGTGGTTCTGCTGGTGGCACGATGATACTCCAGTGGTCCGTCAGTGATCCTAATTTGCCGTTCAAAAAAAAAAAAAAAAAAAAAAAAAAACGAAATTTGGTTGAATTTATGTGATTGGGAACCTTTATACAAAAGGACCAATACTGGTTTTTATTTGGTAACTGCATACAATCATATCTTGCTTTTGCATCTTGGATCTTTCTGGTCAAAGATTCTCATTCCTTACGATTCCTCCACTATTAATCAATAATTAACCCACCATAATTTACAAGATTCTTTTCTCTCTACTTTTACTATTATTTTTTACAACTCAATATTTTATTATATAGGCCCAATAAATGGAAAACTATGAGCAACTGTTTGATTTGATTTGGTTTTAATTTTAAGTTGGTTGATATATATTTAAAACTAGTAAATTGTGACAACTGTGCTCTGTAATCGACGTATAATGTAAAACAATATCAATTATCAATAAAACAATGTGTTTTGTGTTATTATATGTGTATTTGTGTTTGATGATTTTTCAATTTGATTCGAGTCCGATTTCAAGCTTTAAATCGCTTTCTGGAAAGTTATACGCAAACTGGTGTATAAACGCAGTCAGTTTAACGCGACAAACACTCCGGAATAGTGACATAGGCTTACATACCTTAAATAACCTTTACATAACTTAGAAATAAGTTTTGGATGGTTTGGTGTACTGAAAACAAGTCTATTCGATCGCAGGGACTATTTGTGTCAAACTGCGAAAGTATGCCGATTCGTTCTGTAACGAACATTCCGGAACTGGATCATAAGTTAAACATGCCATAAATATCCTTTACATAGCTTAGAAATAGGCTTTGAGGTGTTTGGTGCGCAAAAATAAACTTTCTTGATCAATAGGAACTAAAAGCGCCAAAAAGTGCATAAGTTTGCATTTTCGCGCATATCTTACGTTCTGAATATATCCGGACATCCAAAAATTTTTGTAATCATTAAAATATTTTATTTTAGTGATTGGAATGAAAAAATTGCGTGACGGAGTGCAATTTGGATCGTTTTTGCGTCAGTTACGACCAAACGAACCAACATCCGAGATGTTTTTTAGCATATTTTAAGTTCCCTATATTTTAGCTTCATTTTAGAGCCTTGAAATGGGGTTAATGGGGCTTAAATGTGTCAAAAATGCATCGAAAACCAAGTTTTAGGCCTGCAGGGACTAAACTTGTAAATCTGCCAAAGATACTAGGCGGGGCGCGTAAGCCCAGCCCTATTCCTACGCGGCCCGCGACAGCAGTCCAGTACAGAAACATTGAATATGGCTTTCCAGCCTGGTTTTGTTCATGGTTTTTCAATACCATTTGATGGATTTTGATTGTTTTTAGTGTCCCATTGTATTGTGAAACCATGTGCCCACATGTATGGCCTAGATTGAAGCTCAATTATCGAGAAACGGTTCTTCGAAATCTATATAAACCCAAGCTTTCATTCATTTCTGGTCACACCTTGGTCTGAATTACTCTAAGTTGAAGTTCAAAACTTCATACCTGAGTATTTTGGATCAAGATCTTCCTAGCTTGGACCCTTTGTAAGTTTCTTTCATGCTTGTTTTTTGTTTTTTAAGCATGAAAGTCAAACAGTGTTTGACTTTCTGCTTTGACCACGAATTGGTCAACACGAAGTTCGTTTGAACTTCACAACGTGAGCGTAATCACGATGGTTATAGTCCCTAGTGACTATACCTACTGATTACCACGTTGATTAGGCGTAGTGACGAGTCATAGTTTCGGTCAAAATGCGTATTTATGCGTATTTTGCAACCAAACTATTCTTGGGTATCAAAACCCTTTGTTTTGATATCAAAACCTGTTTTCTAACTTAGTTGCTTAGGGTTGATTGTTGATTGTTTGTGATAATTTTAAAAAGAAAATGATATGCTTTGATAGCATGGACACCTCCATTTTTAGGGGAAACTATGGCAAAATTTTCTAAAAATATAAACACTTAGAAAAATATTTTCAAACCAATATTTACAAGTGTATTTTGAACACGAGTTTTTCAATATAAACTTTGCCATAATTTTTGTTACAAAAATACAAATATTGGATGTTGGTTTTTATAAATAAAAATGGGTAAATATATATTTAGAATATATATACATTAAAGACATGATGTGTGTGAATATTTTTATACTTGGTGTAATAATTATATTATTTTAGGGTTAAAGTAATATAACTTAACAAAAATACCAAGAAATTACAATCCAAGAGATTATCAAAAATCATATGGAATAAATATATAAGTTACACACAAAATATTGTGAAACCGAACTAGAAATGTAACTTACCAAAATATTCCGGAAAATATGCTTATAAATATATTTTTGGTAAATGATATTTTGGATACAAAGAAGCAAAAATATGATTTTTCCAAATATTACCAAGTTATGTCATATTTTTTACAAGGAGAAAGTATATTATTTTCGAGAAGTAAAAATATATTTTCTTGGAATTGCTAGGAAGTATAATATTTTTGGGAAAAATATATATATTTTCTTGGAATACATTGTTTTTGGATAACATAAGTTTATATATATTTTCTGAAGTGAGACTTGAAAATATATTAATTTGGAGCTACAAATAAGTTTTGTCAAAAGAAAAATTATGAAAAAATTTTCTAAGTAATATTTCTTGAAACATATATTTTGGAAATGTATGTTGGATATATAATCCCGGAACAATCAATCAGAAGTTAAGTTTAAGAATACTTAACAAATACAAGGATATGAATATACATGTATGAGATACCCCCATCCTTGGGAAGGAAATATAAGTATAAATACTTGAGAAGTATTATTACAAAAATGTTGTTTAACGATTATTCCAAAATAAAATTAAATATAATTTAAAGTTAAAATAATTATTATTTTAACAAGTAATTATAACTTGGAATAATATTGGAGACATAAAGGAGACGTAACTCAAAAACGTAAATACTAAGACCAGGCACGGCCCGTTCGTCTAATAGACGCTAGTACATTGTAGGTAGTCGTGTTCGCTGAAGGGATTTGAGTTACGAGTACCGAAGACGCAAGACTGTGAGTTCATGTCCCCCTTTTCTTTAAACTGTTTTGTTTATTAACTTCGGGGGTGAAATACATGTTACAAAAAGGATTACATACAAATACAATTGGTATGGTTAGCCTAGGAAAGTACCATAGATCATGTGAATGGGTAGGCGCATACTTGAGACCATTAATCCTCGTATAAGGACCGAGGGGCATGAGTGATAGATCTATTTGGGTGTAGCGATCCCACACCCATGAGGACCAGGGTGGCCCATAGGGTGACTATGTCTTCCAGCCGGAAGCCCGGTACAAATTTGCTAGGTTTGAGCCTTCCTACGCCGTTACACATATCAGTGGCCTTGCAAACCATTGGTGATCTTTTCCTTGTTTGCTTTCATACCGGGATTTACATACACTGTTTACAAAGGTTTTATACATACATATACACAAACACATGAACTCGCTCAACTTTTGTTGATATTTCTTAACTACATGTATTTCAGGGAACTAAGTGGATCTGGCAGGTGTTTGCATGTTTTCAAGCTGCGTTATAAATAAAAGATGTCATCCAAGTCTTTAGGGTTTAGGAGATGTATCTTAATCCTGGACGAGATACATGGTTCTAAACTCTGGTTTGTTTAAGGTCTTTTGTCGAGTCTTAGTGAACTCCTTAAAACTTGTTATGGTTTGTAATTTGAATTTGGTGTCGATGTTTCAAACAATTATGTTGTGCTATTTTCAAACTTAATTTATGGATGAACATCTAATGGTTTTATCATATAGCGTTGTTATGATTGAATGCTATTGTTAGTGCAATACGTCTATTGACTTCGTCTTGTATCATGTAATAGGATATGATAGGATTTTCAGTGCACGAGATTCGAGAATCAAAGTTTAGTGTTTAAGATATTGATTCCGCTCGAAAGTGTAAAAGGGTCATTTCGAGCGAAATCAGAAACATTTGATTCCGCCCGAAAGTGTTCCTTGCCATTTGGAGCGGAATCACCCTCCTATATATAGTGCACTTTACATTTCATTTGGTACGACACTTCAGGATTTGTAACGAAGTGCTGCCGAACTCTGTTCAGGTTGTAATTGATGTTAAAATCAATATAAGTAACAGATTTAATAGTATCAAGCTGTTGTCAAGTCTAGTTCACTGATTCCGCCTTTGAACCGGATATAAAGCTCTTCTGAATGACTCAGTCGGGTCTAACAACGATCCTACAAGTGGTATCAGAGCTAGTTGGAGGAGTTTTGCAGTTTACAGCTGAATTTCATTGAAATTTCTCGTTTCTACACCTTCTTTCTTCAATCGAACGAGATTTAACGGTTAAAAGTTGTTCAATTTTTCATAGATTGTGTAAAGATACATATTAACAAATCCTTGAAAGTTACAGAGCTAAATTCTCAGTAAAAATGGATAAAATGGACTTCCGAACTGATTTCGCTCGAGTGGATACTTTCTGATTCCGCCTGATTAGATCAGATTTCGCTCCAAAATATTTGTTGATTCCGCTCCAGAGTACAGATTCTGAGTGATTCCGCTCCAACGTTCAAACTGATTACGCTCCAAGATACAAACTTTGAGATTCCGCTCCAAAGATTGTTTGTGATTTCGCTCCAGATTAACAAACTTCTGATTTCGCTCAACTGGTTGTTGTGATTTCGCTCCAAAACCACATATTGGTGATTCAGCTCAAAGTTATCAAATTGTTGATTTCGCTCCAAACAGTCTTTAAACATCTAATTCCGCTCGAATTGTTATTAAAGTTGATTTCGCTTGAGTTGTAAAATTTGTGATTCCGCTTGAATCTTGAAGTCTTGATTCCGCTCCAAAGACAAAATCCTTATTTCGCTTGAAAAGGGAAATTTCGTGTCGAGATCATTTCACATCAATCGAGTGTCAGTCTGTTTCAGTTTATTTGATATTGTTTGTACTGATAGTGTTTGTTTGATTGTCTGTCCAGGTTTACATCATAGCTGAAGAATTCTACAACACATTTTTCAATGCATTCACATCCGAATCGTCCGAGATTGCAAATGTTACACCAAAAACCATCACAAAAGCTATCAATGAGAACATCAAGCATGATAACTTCTATGGAACACACTCAAAGCCACCAACTCTGGAGAGCATTGAAGATTATACATGGTGGAAAGAACGTTTTCTCAATTGGTTTTGTTTAGAGTTTGGATATGAACGGCCAAAAGATGATAAAGGCGAAGAACTTTCATTCAAGAAGTTATCAAGAGAAGATAAATCTGAGTTTGCTGCCGAACAAAGAATGATTGCTTTGATCCAGTCTGCAATCAGAAATGATATTTTTGCATTGCTGAATCATGATGGGTCATCTAAATCAGTTTGGGAAGCTTTACGTGTTAAAGCTGAGGGGGGTAAACAGATAAAAAAGAACAAAATTGCTTTACTTAAAAAAGAATTTGATCTGTTTGATAGTCTAAAAGGAGAGACAGTGAGACAAATGATTGAGAGATTTTGTCATCTTAAAATTGAACTTGAGAGATTTGAGATAGTGAAAACAAGAGAGGAACTTATAGATAAAGTGATTGAAGCGTTACCACGAGCTGATCAGTGGCAAACGTTTGTGTTTATTTTGAAAAATGATGCTTTATATGATACAATTTCTCTTGATGCATTGTTTGAAAAGATAGAGAGTCATGATCTAGAGCTACAAAAGCAAAGCAAAATGACTGGTTCTTCACATCAACAGAATGTTGGATTGTATTACAAAGGCAGTGTACCTTCGGAGAAAGGTGTTGGTTCACCAAAGACAGCATTCAGTGGTGAGAAAATGAAAGAACCTCAAACAACTTCAACAAGTCATCATTCTGGATATCATTCATCTTCGAAATCAAATCCTGATGAAGCTGAGGAGATTCTATGCAACATCGCTCTCAAACTGAAGAATTCTTCGTCGATGAGCATCAATGCAGCTAAGCAGCAAATGAGTTTCCTTGCATCTGTTTTGGAATCGTATGAAGGTCTTGTAGCTGGAAAAATTGGAAACTCCGAATTAACCAAAGAAGACTACGACCAGATTGATCCGGAAGAGATGGAGCTCATTGACATTCGTTGGTGCTTAGCAAGTTGCATCCGAAGAGCGCAGAGGTATATGGAGATTACTGGGAAACAATCTCTTGGAGGTGCATCAACAAAGCTTGGATTCGACAAATCCAAAGTGACTTGCTTCAAATGTAAGCAGAAAGGTCATTTCAAGAGAGAATGCACTAATTCTGCAGTTGGTGGAAATGAACATCCGTTCAATGATGATTACTACCGAAAGGCAATCTACCATCGAAGCAGAGAAGAACCTAAGATGATTGAAGATAATCCTAAATCAAGAGCTTGTTTTGTAATTCAAGATGATGAAGGTTTTGATTGGTCCGAGATATGTCCAGAAGAAGATCGTTTTGTTGGTGCATGTTTTGTGACAACAGCTTAATAGGTTGTTTATCTAGTCTTTGGATATTTTGTATTGGGCTTAGCATTATTGGTTAGGGAGTTATTTAGTGTTATGGGCTTGGAGAATGGCCTAGCCCAGACCAAAGCCCATGTGCAAACCTTGTCCTATATAAGCAAGGCTTGGCATAAGGGTTTAGGGTAGACATTGGAGATATTTGGAGAAATCTATAGAGAGTGGCTAGGAGATTTCTAGTGGGTCTTGAATTGATTGTAAACTTCGTGTTGGATAATCAATAGAAGACCGGATTGAAAGTGTATCGTGTTCTTGATTCTGTTTCTACACATTTTCTGTTAAATCTGATCTAGGGGATTCCGCACTCTAGGTTAGATCAACGATTCTGTTACGATCCGCAACGGCTCAAGGGACCTACAATTGGTATCAGAGCGTTAGGCTCTAGATTGGCTTGGTTCAGAATCGTTTTCTGCAGAAAATCGGCGTTTTTGGACGTTTTTGGGGGCTGTGTTCGTGTTCTGCTGGTGATTTCGAATAATCTGCTTGGATATCGGACCATTTCTGATAGAAATCAAGGATTTCGGATCAATTTCGGACCAGATACAAGCATTTCGGATCTTCTGCTTGCATTTCGGATCAGCTGGATTGCATTTCGAATCATCAGAATTGCATTTCGGATTATAAGGTGGCATTTCGGATCAGCAGGAGCTGATTTCGGATCTGATTGTTTCATTTCGGATCAAATTAGCTCATTTCGGACCAAAGGGTGCCCATTTCGGATAAAGAACAATTTTGGATAACCATTTCGGACCATTTCTATTCATTTCGGAAGGGGTGGAGTTTTTCGTGGCTTGCGTCAGAAAGATTTCGCTGTTTCGTGTTTAGAAAATCATCCTTAACTCATCTCAGAAAACCGTTTGCACCGTTGAATTCCTTGGATTTTTAGGGCAAAAAAAATGATTGCTTTGATCCAGTCTGCAATCAGAAATGATATTTTTGCGTTGCTGAATCATGATGGGTCATCTAAATCAGTTTGGGAAGCTTTACATGTTAAAGCTGAGGGGGGTAAACAGATAAAAAAGAACAAAATTTCTTTACTTAAAAAAGAATTTGATCTGTTTGATAGTCTAAAAGGAGAGACAGTGAGACAAATGATTGAGAG